>JAFVLL020042601.1:0-14675 GCA_021397915.2 Tor tambroides | reverse complement strand
AAAATTGGTATCGAAAAAAGTATTGTTCAGGAACCGGTATCGAACTCAAGGTATCGGTATCGGTATCGAAAATTTTTGAACGATACCCAGCCCTAGGCACATACATGTTAGAAGAAAAACTTCAAAATTAAAGATTAGAAACGGGGCCTTGGCAGTTAACTGAAAAATACCTGAAGTACTAAAAATTCTGAAACTAGAAATGAAATAAAAATAAACCTAAATAGAAATATATAAAATGAAAATGTGGAAATAAAATATACGTTTCAGGTGAAAATTAAAAATTAGAAATTCAGTCTTTGCCACCAAACTGAAATAAAAATTTACTATTGCAATTAATAAAACTGAAATAAAATAAACCAAAGATAAATGAAAGTATTAAGAAAAAAACGAAACTATTAAAATGAAATCTGAAAACATAAGTACTACAATAGTATATATGTAATACTAAAATAACACAGCTGAGCAGTATTTATTGTGTTATATATAAATGCAGTCCATGTGTGAAATACTGTTTGTGATGCTGCTGCGTGACTCTGATAGCAGCCAGAAGTAACAATAAGGATCTGCAGGACAGGCAATGTTTCCATCATCCTCTTGTCATGTAATTACTTGTTATTTCAAGGGGTTTTTTTAGTGCTGGATTGATCTGCTGTGCAATTTTCTTCGGATTTTCCTTCATGGTTGACTCTAGACCTGTTTGTAATTAGATCTTTTCACACATCCTCAACACCCACCTTTCCAGAACAAGAAGGAAAATCCAAATTATTGGCTGTTGAAATGCATTTGCAAATATAATCCGCTGATATACTCTTGTCTAACAGGATCTGAACAGGACCGGGAACGACGCGTACAGCTTCGAACCTCTTCACCCTGTTATCTACGCCACAGCCATCGTCCTGGTGCTCTGCCTGCTTTCAGTCATAGTCAGTTACATCTACCACCACAAGTTAGTGCCGGAGCTTGTCTTTCTGCATGCGAGGAGGATGAAAAATACAATTTACTTTTAAAGAGAGAGTTCACCCAAAAATGAAAATTGGATGTTAATTTACTCAGTCCATCCAGGATGTAAGATATATTATTTCCTTTAGTAGAACAGTAAATAAGATTTTGAAACTGTGGTCCTTGGTGATTCATAAATGCACTCTGAAAGCCAAAAAAAACATACAAGGCAACATATCAAAAGCATATCAGTTAATATCTGTGGCTCCTGACAATATATTGAAGTCTTGTGAAGCAAAATGATCAGTTTGAGCAAGAATTTGAACACTATTACCTGTAATCCAGGCGAGCAGTCCTGAGATCTTTCACAAAAGTGATGTTCAGTTTATGAAAGACTCCTAAAATATTAAATATTCACGTTTCAAATCATTAATGGGTGCTTTAGTAATATAATTGCCTATAGGTGACTTGTGTAAAAGAACAGGTGACTCATTTGTCTGAAGCTCTGGATTACAGGTAATAATATTGTAAATAATGTTCAGTTTCTTGCACAGTCCGATCATTTGATTTATATGACATTAATATATCGTCAGGAGCCACAGGAATAATTTTATGTTGCCTGTATATGCTTTTTTGACTCTCAAAGTGATGGTAGCCTTTGACTTGTATTTTATGAATCACCAAGGACCACCGTTTCATCCCAAAATCTTCTTTGCTGTTTTACTAATTTCAAAAAGTCAGCTAATGCACATCTTGGATGGCCTGAGGGTGAGTAACTTAACAGCAAATTTTCATTTTTGGGCAAACTCTCCATTATGCTGATTTTAATGCTATATTTCATGTGTTTGCAGGTCAGTGCGTGTGAGTAAGAAGTGCTGGCACATGCTGGTTAACCTGTGCTTGCATATTCTCCTCACCTGTGCTGTGTTTGTGGGCGGCATCAACCAGACGTACAACGCAAGCGTTTGTCAAGCGGTATGTGGCTGCTTTTCCATGTGTATATATGGAGTTTGGGTGACAATATTTACATAAAATTGTGTATAAATGTTTCTCAGTTTATAGACAGAACTGCAGTACTGCTTTCAAGTTCACATTACTATTTTGAGAATATTGGCCTTGAGAAGAGCTCTTACGTTTTGTAATGTCACGTCCTGAAGGTGGGGATAGTGCTGCATTATTCCACACTGGCTACTGCATTGTGGTCCGGCGTAACTGCACGCAACATCTACAAGCAGGTGACGCGGAAGGCCAAACGCTACGAGGAGCTGGACGAGCCTCCGCCTCCACCCAGACCTATGCTGAGGTAAAGCATCAAAGTAATGAAAGAGTAGGACAAATGTGAGGAAAAACATGCAAAAATAAATAAACAAATGTACAAATAAGTAAAATAGGTAATATAATAAACATAAATGATTAATCATTTAAAAATCAAGCACACATGCTGTGATCTGTTTTTGGGTACAGAGAGTCTGTAAGTTTCATTTTACACTTAAATTGCTCAAAAGGCAAGACTGCGGGCTTTAAATTAATTTCTCCTGCTGACCACTTGGTGTCAGTAAATATGCAACAGAAATCAGGGCTGTTTTTGGTCAATTGTCCATGGATTTTAGAATGATAGATCACCTAAAAATAAAATTCTGTCATTTACTCACCCTCATGTTGCCCCAAAACAACATGACTTTTTTTCTGCTTTGGAACACAAAAGAAGATATTTAAAAAAATAATAATAATAATAATTGGTAACCAGACAGTTTTAGTCACCATTGTATGTCTGTTGTATGGACAACAAAAAATCAGACATTTCTCAAAATCTTCTTTTTTTATGAAAGCAAGTCATAACAGGATGAGTGAATTATGACTAGTGTAATTTTAGTATTATTTGTATAGTATTAAAGTATCCAGCCTCATACTATCTTAGGACACAGAAACACTAGTATTTACAGGATAATCACATGGATAATCAGTTGACCTCATTTATACAGTATTTATTTTATTTTTTTTTATTTTTATATTTTCAGTTTTTATTTGAATTAGTTTAAATGTTAGTAATTTTATGTTCTTTTGTAATTTTATACCATATAATAACACATAATATTTCTATTTAGTTTTTATTTATAAGTTTTAGTTTTAGTAATTTTAGTACTTAAAATTATTTTAAGTTAGTTTCCAAGATAACATTTCTATTTTTTTTTTAATCTAAAGTTTTACATCTAATATTTTTATTTTATTTTATTTTATTTTATTTTATTTTATTTTATTTTATTTTATTTTATTTAAGCTTCATCTCAATGAAAAAATATTGTTAGTGGTTTTAGTTCCCAGTTACAACACTGATGACAGATATTTCATTTTTCTGATTTTTCATCAGGCAACATACCTTTTGCCCAAATGTTTGCTATGATTTGCATTCTGGATATACATCAACACTAGTTGCCAAAGTCAAAACCAGTGTATGAAACCTAGTGTTTTAAAATATGTTCAGATTTTAAAAAGTCATGTAGTCATGTAGCTTCAGTGCTCTAACATGATGATATTTAATACCTTACTAATTAATTTTAGTAACTTTTGTTTTTTCTTCTACAGATTCTACTTAATAGGTGGAGGCATACCGATCATAGTGTGTGGAATAACTGCTGCTGCTAACATCAAAAACTACGGCAGTCAAGTCAATGCACCTTAGTAAGTATTTGAGTTTAAAGACTCTCCCTTGCAATAAAATTCAAGCTAGGATTTTTTTTGTTGTTTGTTTTACAATGTATTGATTGTAATTGAGTTTTGTGTAATCAGTTAGGCTTTTGTGTTTGGATCCATGTAAGCTATGTGAGACAAGATGCAATGGTGTAATATGTTTCCTTAACTTCGTTGCTATTAACGACAGACTGTACAGATCCAGCCTGTATCTGCCTCAAGGCGCTTTCCAAATCCCCTTGTGAACACTTCCTGTCATTTCATAGTCTTACTCTGTCATGAGAAATTGCTTTTGCTATCGCTGGAGCCTAATGCCCATGCTCTGTAAAGTGCAGAATAATACATAATACGGAGGAGAGAGCAGTTTAGACCTTCTGAAGCTGTGTGAACCTAATTATTAACTCTATTTTTGGCTCCCCACCTTGTGTGTGTTGGTTTCCCATGCTCCCTTCTTTCACTTGTGACAGCTGTTTGGATTGTGTAACAGCGTGGTTTAATTTGAAAATCCAGACCATCTGAGATCTTTGGGGTTTAATTAATCTCACGCTACTGTGACAAAAGAAAAAACGCTCTGCTGAGCATCACAGAACTCATAAGTGTTTTACTTTTCCGGTAGTATGAAGCCCTTGATACCGCTAGTGTATACTTTAGAACTTATGTATACTTAATGTAAAAGCTACTTTTTGGAGAGCAGACCTGCAGTGAGTGACAGCTGCGGTGATTTAGAACGGGATGGGAGTGTTCTAGCACTCTTCTGTGGATATTTTATGCACAATTTAAATTTAATTTTGATTTTTCGTGCTGCCAAGTAGGACAATGTGACGTTGATTTGCTGAAGCATAAAACAGCAATAAAGTAGTTCTCAGGAAAGCTTGTTTTAGATGTGTAGACTTTCTTAAAGTGTGTATATATATATATATATATATATATATATATACATATACATATATATATATATATATATATATACATATATGTATATGTATATATATATATATATATATATATATATATATATATATATATATATACTGACATACCAGCACAACATCAGTATTTTATTGTAAATTCTATTGATCAACAATAAAAAAACTAAAAGATTTTACGTAGTTATAGTAATTTTGTTAGTAGTTTAATTGTTTATTATTATTATTGCAATACATAAAATCTTTGATGCTGATATGGCAAAAAAAAGAAATGCTAATGTCATTTTTGTTATTGCCCTCAATGTAAACTTTGATGCTGATTGTACAAAAATAATACATTAATCACTATTATAATATCATTAGAAATAATCAGTCGTTTTGATTTTTTGTCATAATTGAATAGCACGAGATGAGTGTGTGTTTATGAATGTTTATTATGAACTCTTAGAACAATTTACTATAGGCATTTTGGTTGTTGAGTGTTAAACAGAGACGTACGCATTATAGCATTTGCTGATATGGCATTAAATAATAATTAATCTACATTAATAATCATGTAAATGCTTTATATTAACATGCCCTTGTTACATATTTTCTAGGTATTTGGTATAGTTATAACAGTAAATGTTTAATTACAAGCAACTAATGCAAAACCTTGCTAATTAATATTACTTATTATGGTGTAATTACACTAAGTATTGGCAGATTAAAATAAAGTGAGACCATAATCATCATTATATTATGGGAAATAATCAACCATTACAATTTGTGTTGTAATCAAACGGCCTTATGTGAATATATGTATTTGTGAATGCATAATTTGAAGGCAATTTAGTTTTTTGAGTGTTAAACAGCAATATAAGCATTAAAGTCGCAATGAAACTGAAGCAGCAGCAGATGTTTTCTGCCATATTGTAAAATGTAATAAAATGGATAATCCAAAAAAACTTGGTAGGACTTGGTTCTATTCCTTGGTTATTGATTGGATGGAGGTAGATCTGAATGCAGGCTTGCAGTTGTTGTAAGAAAATGGGTTAAAATGGACTAAACTATTGAAGAAGCCCAGCATGCATTACCACAGAGAAGTCTGTCATTTCACCAGAAGATCCAGTTCTGATATTTTGATTAACAATTACGACCTCAGCCAAATTGTTGTAACACAAACACAGATTAATTGCTCACTTAAGAACAATAACATGCATTTAGAAAATAAACGGGATGAAGTTTAATTTCTATAGACTTTAAAAAGCATCTGTTGTCTTTCTGCAGCTGCTGGATGGCATGGGAACCCAGTCTCGGTGCATTTTACGGCCCAGCAGCCTTCATCATTTTCGTGGACTGCATGTACTTCCTCAGCATTCTCATTCAGCTCCGCCGGCACCCCGAGCGCCGCTTCGAACTCAAGGAGCAGTCTGAGGAACAGCAGCACCTTTCTGTAGCTGAAGCGACCGAAATCACACCGGCCCTCCTGGAGTCCTCGTCCGCAGCCTCTGTGCAACCGGTCCCGATGTCAGCTCTGGAGAACGAGCACACTTTTGTAGCCCAGCTCATCGGCGTTGCGGGATCTCTTGCGCTTTATGTCGCTCTGTGGGTGTTTGGTGCTCTTGCGGTGTCTCAGGAGCATCCGGCAGATTTGGTATTCGCATGTCTCTTCGGCGTAGCCGCTTTGGCTCTCGGGGCATTTCTGGTGGCGCATCATTGCGTGAATCGTCAGGACATGCGGCGGCATTGGTCACAAGCTTGTTGCTTGGTTCGACGTAACTACGCTGTTCAGGTTGATTCCCTGCTCTTGCCTGTCGCAGGAGCTACTGGCTCCGGAAACGGCGAGGCGGCAAAATGTCTGGCGAGCAGCGCCGAATCCTCATGCACCAATAAAAGTGCACCGAGCGTCCGCAACTCCATCCAAGGCTGTAAACTGACCAATCTGCAAGTGGAAGCAGCTCAATGCAAAGCAGCCCCTTCGACGGCCAATGGGACGGCGTTATTGGACAACAGCTTGACGGAACATTCAGTCGACAATGAGATTAAGATGCACGTCGCACCTATCGAGGTCCAATATCGCCCCAGTTCGGTCAACAACAATAATCTTCCGGGAACGGGCAATGCGAACATCAACGGGCACTCGGGGCGACACCATAAGAACCGAACGAGAGGGCATCGGGCCAGTAGGCTTACGGTTTTGCGCGAATACTCATACGATGTCCCCACTAGCGTGGAAGGCAGCGTGCAGAGCGTCCCACACAAGAGGCACCATCATCACGAGAGCCTGCAGGCCCGTAACAGTCGAAGGGCGGCCTATTTGGCCTACCGGGAGCGCCAGCAGAGCCAACTTCAACAGGACAGCAGCGACGCCAGCGCCAGTTTGCCCCGCCGCTCGCGGCACCTCGCCAAAGGTGGAGGCGTCCGCCCGGGTAACAGTTTTGGGCATGGGCTCAGCAACAACATGGGGAACGGCGTCAGTAATGGAGGCTTAGTCGGAGGAGGGGATGGATCGGGGACTGACGTCACAAGCCAAACGAGAGACTGTTCAAAACAGCCCCTCACTGTTGAACTGGAGGTGCAGCCCAAGTCTTACGGGTTGAACCTAGCGTGCCAAAACGGACCTGCCAAAGACTCAGAGAGGCTACAGAATTTGTCGCCCCTGAACGTTGAGAGTTCTGGGAATATTAAGACTGGCTTGTGGAAGCATGAAACTACTGTGTAGCGAGAGACTACAAATCTGACTTTTACCTGTAACTGTGAATCTCTTATTTTATGATTTTGATCCGAATGGTACAGTTTGTAAAAATAGTTCCTGAAAGAATTCGCGTTTTAATGTTCATGTGAGAAAATACTTACAAATGCATATAGTTTACCACTTGGCTGCATCCTAGTGAGTCTACAAATGGTCTATTTTTTATATTCAAATGTGTTTTCACATAGTTGCAGCTGTCAAATAATAAAAAATCTTTGCGCAGCCCACTTCATCTCATCTCTGAGTTCAAAGGTGAGTTCATCTGAGAGTTTTCTCTACGTCTTATGGTTTCAAGTAATTGGAAGCTTATTTTATGATTTTGATCCGAATGGTACAGTTTGTAAAAATAGTTCCTGAAAGAATCCACGTTTTAATGTTCATGTGAGAAAATTTTTATATCCTTTCAGCCCATTTTGTATTTTATTCTGACGTTTTGTATGTGAAGATGCATGATGTGCTGCCCTTTGAGAATATGTTGGATGAATCTCTTATATTCAAATGTGATGTCACACAGTAAAGAAGATTGTGTTCAATTGCGGGCATCAAATAATAAAATCTCTTTATGCAGCCCACTTCATCTCATCTCTTGAGTTCAAAGGTGAGTTCATCTGAGAGTTTCCTCTAGGCCTTGTGGTTTGGAGTAATTGGGAGCTTATTTTATGGTTTTGATCCGAATGGTAGTTTGTAAAAATAATTCCTGAAAGAATTTGTGCTTTTAATGTTTGTTCAAAATTTGAGAAAATACCTACAAATGCATATAATTTCCCACTTGGCTGCATCATAGTCAGTCTGCAAACGGTCTATTTTTGTGTCCTTTAAGCGCATTTTGTACATTAAGATGCATGACATGTTGCCCTTTCAGCATAAGTTGGCTGACTCTCTTATATTCAAATGTGTTTTCACATGCTGTATTAAACAAGATTGTGTTTCAATTGTGGCCATCAAATAATAAAAAATCTTTACACAGCCCAATTCATCTCATCTCTTGAGTACGAATGTGAGTTTTGACCCGCAAATTTGAGATCTACCTTTAGGCCTTGTGGTTTCAAGTAATCGGGATCTTATTTTAGGAATTTTTTTTTTTTTATATATATCTGAATGGTACAGTTTGTACGGTTTCTGAAAGAATTTGCGTTTTAGTGTTTGTGTGCAAAATTTACGAAAATACCTCCAAATGCATAGTTTCCCGCTTTGGCTGCATCGTAGTCTACAAATGCTCTGTTTTTGTGTCCTTTAAGTGCATTTTGTACATTAAGATAAAAGACATGCTGGCCTTGGAGTATATGTTGTCTGAATCTCTTATATTTGAATGCGTTTTCATGTAGTAAAGAAGATTGTATTAAGTTGTGGCCGTCAAATAATAATAAAAAAATCTATTCAGCCCAATTCACCTCATCTTTGAGTTCAAAGGTGAGTTCAGACCCCCACATTCGAGAGCTTCCTTTAGGCCTTGTTGTTTGAGTAATTGGAAGCCTATTTTATGATTTTGATTAATTTGTAACAATAGTTCCTAAAACTATTTGTTTTGTTTATGTGCAAAATTTGAGAAAATACCTATAAATTCATATAGTTTCCCACTTGACTGCATCATAGTCAGTCTACAAATGGTCAGTGTTTGTGTCCTTTAAATTCATTTTATATGTGCCCTTCCAGTATATGTTGGCGGAATCGCTTATATTCAAATGTTTTCACACAGTAAATAAGATAGTGTTCAATTGCGGCCGTCTAATAATAATAATAATAATAAAAATCTCTTTATGTAGCCCATCTCATCTCTGAGTTCAAAGGTGAGTTCATCTGAGAGTTTCTTCTTATTTTATGATTTCGTTCTGAATGGTACTGTTTTTAAAAACAGTTGCTTAAACGAATTTGTTTTAATGTTTATGTGCAAAATTGTCTGCAAATTGTCCGTTTTTGTGTCCTTTAAGGACATTTTGTTTTTCATTTTGTGTGACGAGTGTTTTAATTTCGTTAACGAAAACTATGCCAAAAAATGTTTGTTGACAAGCTTTTTTCCCATGACTAAAACAATATGATGACCAGACGACAATAAGGTCTATAAATGATAACTGACTATATCAACATGCAATATCGTTGACGATAAAACACGAGACTAAATTGTATCTTAAAAAATAAAAACTATACAAAAATCTCTTTTTATTGTATTGTTGGCGATTGTGGTTGCTGAATAAATGCATTTACTCAACCGCTGTTGTTTAATAGAGAAACATTACTACAGTTTAGAATTATTGGAATTACTATTAGGAATTTCACTGTTATAATACGTGGTTTTTGTTTGTTTTTACCAGTTTTCATAATGTAGACAGAGTGCATATATCGAAGTCTTTGATATTAATTTATATACATAGTCAGTAAATCAGTCCACTAGATGAGGTAAAATAAACCATGTGTATGAGTTCACATTCTGTTGGTTTGTGTTTACTGGTGAAAGTGCAATACCTGAAATGTAAAAATAAATTTTAAGCAAAAACTTGACTAAACAAAAACAGTAATGTTGACTAAATTAAAAATGGCTGACAAAATTAGCATTATTTCACATAGTAATGAAGTTCAAAAGTGAGTTCAGACACTCACATTTGATAGCGTCCGCTAGACCTTGTGGTTTCAAATGACTGGGAACTTATTTTATGATTTTGATCCGAATGGTACAGTTTTTAAAAATAGTACCTGAAAGTTTGTGCTTTAATGTTCAAAATTTGAGAAAATGCCTACAAAAAGTCTACAAATGGTCTATATTTGCATCCTTTCAGCCCTTTTTGTATTTCATTCTGACATTTTGTATGTGAAGATGCATGAAGTGCTGCCCTTTGAGTAAATGTTGGCTGAATCTCTTATCTTCTGTGTTTTCATGTAATTGCGGCCGTCAAATAATAAAAAAATCTTTACGCAGCTCACTTCATCTCATCTCTGAGTTCAAAGGTGCATTCATCTGAGAGTTTCCTCTAGGTCTTGCAGGTTTGGAGTAATTGGGATCACATTGTGCCATTATATGTGCTCTAATTGAGGTGCAGGTCTTGATATCTGCCTGTTTTTTTTTTTTTTTCTCCACTTTGCTGGAACCAGTTCGATGGGCAAGAAATTGTAGGCCGCTGCCTCCAGAGTTGGATGCCCACGCAGTGATTGATGGCTGACTCTCAGGTCGGGCTGCCTGTCATCATTAGTGGTGACGGGAATATAATTGCTGTAGTGCAGCCTCACCTTCCTACCCCCTTCTTGTCTAACTTGCCACAAGTCTGTCGAGCTCTTCCTGGCAGAGTAATACAGGATCAAGTGAAGGAAAATAGAATAATGCTTTACTCGCACACACTTGTAGCTAAAAATAGTGGATCAGAATGCAACTTTTAGCATTTTCTTTTAACAACCAATACTTTGTGAGTTTAGTGGGACTAATGAAGTCTGCAGGGGTTTCTCTTTGTTAAATTAGGCCGTATATCAATAGTGCTTGAGACATTGAAGAAAATTGAGATTATTGCTTTCATAATACGCAGATGGATTTTTGCACCGAGCTGATTCTCTTCTTGTGATGAGAAAGTACCTGCCTAGGATGTAAATATGAATGTTACGATTATGATGGTTAATAATTATGGTTCAATGACATTTTTTAATCCAAATTTATTCAAAAATGCATTAAAATAAATATGAATTTTAAAAGTAAAAAAAAAAAAAATCAGAGTGATAAAATTGTCTTGATAACATATTTAAGTTTAAAAAAGACTGCATTTGAAGAGTGAAATTCTTGAGAAGCATTTAAATAGTTTGGCGTAATTAGGAAAAAAAGTAATCAGACAAAAAAAGAAAAAAATCATCAGCAATTTATTGAACCTTTTCCTGACAAGTAACCTTTTCCAGTAAGTATTCTCAAGTATTAAAATGTCAATTGCATGTTTCAAGATGTAAGGAAAATGTTGTAACTTTTTACTCAGTGACACCCCAAATTTTCAAATTCAAAAGTGTGGTGCGCATCAACTGCAAGTGCAAAAAAATACATTACTACAGTATATGTGTATATACACACTATATACAGTATATATGTATTTAATCAAGATATTTCAGTTCAAGAGATAAAATGATATACATATATGAAAGGAGATTCTTTTTGGGATCCGTTTGTGAGTGTTTGTTCCACTGACCTTGTTTTACCATATGGAGCTGTTGATTCTCACTTGATATCCAGTGAGTTTATCCAGATGGATTCATGGGTGGCATGCCCACTTCATGTCCCAGAAATCCACTTCCCCAGTAACGCCGCCGACGGACAGTAATCCTGAAAGATGTTATAAAGTGTGTGTTTCAGCTAAAGCCCATGAACTCTAACTTCTTTGTGAAGGTCATGCAGGAACAATTCATTTAAAATTATTGAACTCATCCATTAAAGTCATCTGCTGTATCTGACTTAACGATGAACAAGAGACAAGACGTTCTTCATTTTCAGCCTACTAATGATATATTAAAAGCATATTTCTCACAGACAGAGATGTATTGCCAGACCCTCCTGAATGTGACAATGAGAAAAGGCTTTGAATTATTTATGGAGCACTTATGATCCACAAAAACTACAACGTGCCAACCTGTGTGTGTTAAATTGTAGTCTTTTTCTACTGTCCCATATGCCCTTTAGAATACATAAGTGCTACAGGTCTTAGTTTTTTTACACTAAACTTATATCTAGAAAGATTTAATATATATAAAAAGTTTGGGGACAGTAAGATTAAATGTTGTAGAAAAATAAATCTTTTCTCTTAAGTCTCTTCTGCTCATCAAGGCTGCATTTATTTGATCAAAAATACAGTAAAAACTGTAATATTGTGAAATATTATTACAATTTAAAAGAACCATTTTCTATTTTAATATATTTTAAAATATAGTTCATTCCTGTGATGGAAAGCTGAATTTTCAGCATCATTAGTAGTCTTCAGTCTTAAATCATTCTAATATGCTGATTTTTTTTTTTTTTTTTTCAGCGCTGGAACAGTTGTGCTACTTAATATTAATTGCTTGATTTGTTTTGCAACCTGTGATACGTTTTTCAGGATTCTTTGCTGAATAGAAAGTAAAAAAAACAAAAAAACAGCATTTATTCAAAATAAAAATATTTTGTAGCAATATACCTTTCCATGCCATTTATTTTAAAGAAAATAATACTTTAATTCAGCAAATATGTTAAATTGCTAAAAAGTAATAGTAAAGACTTGTAACCATTGTTACAAAATATTTCTATTTTGAATAAATGCTCTTCTTTGTAACTTTTTATTCATCAAAGAATGCTGAAAAAAGTATGTATATAGCTCACCAGATTTGCATATCAGAATATGTCAGAGTAGCTTTGAATTATTTGCATATTTTGATTTTTGGCAAATGTGCTTTAGAAGCATCTGGCAGTGTATTTAAGGCTTGTCTCAGAGATGAAGATTGATATCTTCCATGCTTTCCCATCTGTGCCTGATAGCATTAGCTTGACTAAAGTGTAGGAATGAATGTACAGTTACCTACATCTGACTAATTAGGCGTGATGTCAGTGGCATCAGACATGTAATCGGATATCATACACGAAACCTTCCTCCTCTTTAATGCATGTGAATACTCTACTCGAGTCATATTTGCTATGATAATATGATGCTCTTAAAGAGCTTCTGATGACAAGCAGACCCATTTGTACTTGCTGTTATAATTCTTTAATGCACTGTGATGATTTGAG
Source organism: Tor tambroides (assembly GCA_021397915.2). Taxonomy (NCBI): domain Eukaryota; kingdom Metazoa; phylum Chordata; class Actinopteri; order Cypriniformes; family Cyprinidae; genus Tor; species Tor tambroides. The sequence continues at coordinate 1,672 of JAFVLL020042601.1, read as the reverse complement.
ACTTGCAGAAGCAGGATGCAGATCTGGAGGCGGATCGTGGATCAGGATCATGGATCTGATATGGGAAATGAATGGATATGGAATTAATAAATGATGAGGATAAATTACGCCATGTTCTCTCATCTGGCTCCTCAAGCAAAACACGGGCCAGGGGTCAAAGACAATAATTCTGGGAACCTGACACCATTATTATGGAGGTCTTGCTCCCAAAACACATGATGGGATGGGACTGGGAATACAGGTGTACAGATCTGGAATTAGGTCACCACCTTTTTAAAGCATGCATATAACATGCTGGAATTGATGCCGAACTCATTATACATGTGATCATTTGTGTGTAATGTTGTAAACAATGTTCAGTTTGTTGCACAGAACGATCATTTTGTTTCAAAAGACCTCAATATATTGCCATACATCGTACAACTGCTATTTTAAAATTCACAAATGATGTGTTTTCATCCTTTAACAAAGGCCAAGCCACAGAGGTGCCATTTTCATCTATCTTTTTCTAAGGCTTTTGAATTTGTCAGTCATTACCTTCTTCCTGATAAACTATTTTGTTGTTTTAACTAAAAATGCTCTTCTTTGGTTTAATGCTTATCTTCTTAATAGCCGTCAGTATGTAGTTTTCCAGGGTTTTCAGTCTGATTATGTAATTGTTATAAAAGGTGTTCCTCAAGGTTCTATCCTGGTACCACTACTTTCTTTCTGTTTTTATTAATGATTTACCTCAAATATGGCTAAATTTTTCTGTACATCTTTATGCTGATGACACTGTCATTTACACCACTAATTCTGATTTGTTTCAAATTCAGAATTATTTGCAATCTGATTTTAACTTGACTCAGAAATGGTTTCATAACAATATGCTCATATTGAATAAGTCGTCGTCTTGTTAGTCTTGTAGCACTTTTAGCTGCAGCTTAGCGTAGATCATTGAATCTGATCAGACCATTAGCATCTTGCTCAAAAGTGACAAAAGAGTTTTTATATTTTTCCTATTTAAAACTTGACTCTTCTGTAGTTACATCGTGTACTAAGACCGACGGAAAATGAAAACTTGCGATTTTCTAGGCCGTTATGGCTAGGAACTACCCTCATTCCGGGCGTAATAATCAAGGAACTTCGCTGCCGTACCATGGGTGCAGCAGGCGCAATGATATTACGCAGTGCCTGAAAATAGGCTAAAATTCCGTCAACATAACCAACGTGACCGCCTGCTTGTACAGGGAGCGTGCCTTGCAACCATGGAGACATTTGTGAGAGACGATTCAGAAGATATTTACTTTGGTGCAGATCCTGAACCGTATCTATTTGAATCGGAATACACTGAAGATGAGCTTTTGGTATGTGAAAGGCAAGAAAGTGTGGCTGAACAGCCAGCCATTGATTCTTTCGTTCCTTGTTTTTCATTGGAATTCTATGAAACATGATGGTAGAGTACACCTTCGACTTACTATCACAGCCCTTTACAACGCACATAACCATGGCTAATCGCACACAGGTAAATCCAGCCACTAACCAATTTGCCGGCTGCAATTCTGCAACTACACAAACTTAGTGCTGGTCACGTTGGAAGTTACCTAGCTGGGGACTACTTTCAGGCGCTGCGTAATATCATTGCACCTGCTGCACCCATGGTACGGCAGCAAAGTTCCTTGATTATTACGCC
>JAFVLL020042600.1:52500-77787 GCA_021397915.2 Tor tambroides | reverse complement strand
GACCCACAATTCAGTTCGGCAACGCTTGACGTCACTCCATTCAAAGTAAACGAGAGGCGCTGACGCCGACGCCCCGTGTGAATGGGGCGTTACTGCATCACGGGGAACAGATAAAGTAAATAACCGACAACTAACCATTTGCACATGTGTAAGCGAGTGTGTTTGAGCGGCAAAAGATAGCTGGGTTTTTTTTTTAAATTATAAACCACAGCATGAAGGAAATATAATTGTATTTTAGCAACAATTAGAGATCACATTATTGTTGTTTTCTGTATCTGAAATGATATAAAACAAGTCAGCCAAACATGTACTCACCCACTTTTTTTTCTTCTTTTCTGTATTTTACACCACAAATAATCTAGAAAACCGGAGATAAATACCCACCGTCGCCTGAGAATGACAGAGAGACTGACATTAATGGCAAAATTTCCACAAATGTATCTGCTCTGTTGAATGAAAATATGGGAATGGCCTGCTTAGAGTTGATTTTCTTCTACAGTAATCTTCAATCCAATTGAACGATCCCTAAGGAGATGTCGACCCCTAACGGCTAAAAACGTATGCGTTAGTCTCCAAATCAAGAAAAAAAGAGGGAAAACTTAAAGAGACACTACACCCAAAAGAAAATTCTGTCATTATTTACTCATGTCGTTCCAAATGTGTACCACTTTATTTCTGTTGCAAAACACAAAAGATATTTTGACATTTTTTTTGGAAGTCAATGGTAGCCAAAACTTTTTGGTTACCACTGACTTCCAAAATATACACCAAAAAATTAATTACAGAATACATAAATTCTTACATTACAGAATAGATAAATCACAGAATCCCCCCCCCCCTTTTTAAAATACAAGCATACAAATTACAATTCCACCCAAATGATGCTGCGTTGAGACATTCAGATCATAAATCAATCAAAGAAGACAAAGGAAGGCTGTGACATACAAAACATACATTTAATGTTGAATAAAGATACAGTTTAGTTTAGATGGAAAAAGGAAAACGTCCACGCAGTCCACGTTACATATTTAGGATCGACATGACAGTGAAGCAAATCTTCTGTCAGAATTGGTCGTGAAAGTGGGTAAGCGAGACATTAAATAATGGCAACAGGAAATGGAGCATGACTCAAATAAATAAATAAATAACCTCCCCAGGATTCAAGAAAAGCTAAATAAGCCTTACTAAAGACACTTTTAGGAACAAGGCACCATGACACTGCTGCCCCAGCAGAGTTACGTAAAACACGGCGTCAGAACATTTCAAGCGGAATGATATTTATATATTTATATCCACGTCACATCCTTTAGTAGTTTTGCCAAAAAAACAAAACAAAAAAAACTTAAACGTAATAAAACATGGCAAAAATGGAAGTACGATATAACCTAGCTTACTGAGAAAATCACGCATGTCTAAACACTAAATCCGCTATCACATTCCGTATAACCATTATTAAAATAAGCTAGGCGCTCAATGCAGAGCAGTCATGCATCACATAAACTCTGCCATCATTATTCAGATCACGCGCGAGCCTTGACAGATCAGCACGCGCGGGCACGATTGCGCGAGGCGAGCTGCTCTCGTCTCAGAAGTATGCAGTAATTGGTATAAAGTGACCACTTTGAAATGATAAAATTGCTACTCACTAAAAAAAATAACATGTCTCGGTTCATTGTGTTGCTATGCAACCAGTGTTTGTTAAAAGAACGAAAAGAACAGAACATGTGGCGCAAGATTATAAATAAAAAACCGACATGCATAGAGCAACTCCGCCACCTGCAGGAGCAGCAGAATTCAACTGCTTATTTAAAAGATTACTTGAATGTAAACAACACATTCATTCTTGGAGTCAAGCATCTATGCCGTTGCTAAGTGTTGAATAATAATATTTATTAAACGAGTACACATCAGTGTACGAGGGAACAGAAACAGCGAGAAAAGAAAAAAAAAAGTGAACTGAATGAAATACTAGCATTATACTTTCGGAATATTGCGTCTATTATTATGCCAAGTGAACGGTAGGAATTATTACAATGATTTGGAATTATTTATGAATGCGATTTAAGTGTACGTCGCTAGCACATGAAATCACGTTGCATGTTTAATAATAATAATAATAATAATAATAATAATGTTAATTTAATCATAATAAGTGGCATCCTCGTATCATAGTCCTACCAAATAAGCAATCAAACAGAAATGAAAAACACTTCCGGTTCATCCATCACACTGGAAACTGCACGTTGTGGCAAATGTAGTAGGTCTGTCCCGTTTTTATGCATTTACCTACAGAAAAATCGCATGCTGTACACTTATCTATACAACAATAATTAAAAATAAATAAAAAAACCAACAATAATTCATTTCCTTATATAATAAGTAATATTCAAAAACTATTAATTATATAAATTAATAATATTCAAAAACTATATATACATTATATATACAGTGCCCTCCAAAAGTATTGGAACAGTAAAGACAAAATTGCTCTGTTGGCTGTGGAGTCAAGACATTTACAAATATGATTAAAAGATGAATATGAGACAAAACTACAGAATGTCACATTTTATTATTGGGTGATTCAACACATAGATGTTTTACCAGCTAAGATGTTCAGCACTTTTAGAGTTTCATCCCCCTATCTGATGTGAGCATAAGTATTGGAACAGTTGTCTCACATGTCTTTCTAAGTGATCAGCTGTGTCCTGTTGCATTAATTCTTCAGATATTAAAAGCAGGGAGTAATAGTATCAGTTATATCCATTACTTCTGCATTCTTAATCTTGCATTCGATGATGACACACACAATCCAGGATGAAGATGAGGGAGCTGACTTTGAGAGAAAAGCAAGCAATTTGGATGCTAAAAGAAAAGAGGAAGTCAATTAGAGCCATAGCAAAAACAAAGGGCATGGAGAAATCAAGAGTTTGGAAACCACCAGCGACACCAGCAACCAACAACGACCTGATCGGCTGAGAAAACAACAGTAGTTGATGACAGAGAAATCATAAAAGCTGTGAAAATGACCCCTAAAAGATGTGTCTGTAAAATCACCAACAACTTCCAGAAAGCTGGGGTGATGGTCTGACAATTTACTGTCCTCAGGAGACTTTGACACAGAATTACAGATGCTACACAGCAAGATGCAAGCCTCTGACCAGCACCAAAAATAGAAAGACAAGATTAGAGTTTGCAAAAAAGCACAAAGGTGAACCAGAAGAGTTTTGGAACTGTGTTTATGGACTGATGAGACAAAGATGAACCTTTATCTAAGTGATGGGAAAGCAAAATGTGGAGAAAAAAAAAAGGGAACTGCAAATGATTCTAACCATACAGCCTAATCTGTAAAGCATGGTGGAGGTGGTGTCATGGCATGGGCATGCATGGCTGTATCTGGAAAAGGCCCTCTCAACTTTACTGATGACTTAATGTATGATGACAGTAGCAGAATGAATTTGGAAGGGTACAAAACCATCTTGCCTGCCAATATTCATGAAAATGCCACCAGATTCATTAGGAAGTGCTTCATATTGCATCAGGACAATGACCCAAAACACCCGGCCAGTTCAGTCAAGGAATTTATAAGGGCAAAGAAATAGAAAGTCTTAGATTGCCTAAGTCAATCTCCAGATTTAAATCCGATTGAACATGATTTTCACCAGCTGAAGAGGAGAGTAAAGGCACAAACTCCCCAAAACAAGCAACAATTGGATATGGCTGCATTAAAGGCTGGGAAAAGTATTTCAAAGGATGAGACCAAGAGTCTGGTGATGTCTGTGGGTCACAGACTCACTGCTGTGATTGTGCGCAAAGGATCTGCAGCTAAATAATAGCTTTTAATCTTTTATATCTGCCTTATGTTCAACTGTCCCAATACTTATGCTCACATTAATGAGTGGGATGAACCCTAAAAGTGCTGTTCTTTTTATTTGGTAAAACGTGTGTTGAAACGGTTAATAATAAAATGTGACATTCTGTAGTTTTGTCTCATATTCATCTTTTAATCATATTTGCAAATGTCTTGACTCCACAGCCAACAGAGCAATTTTGTCTTTACTGTTCCAATATTTATGGAGGGCACTGTATATATATATATATATATATATATATATATATTTATTATACACACACACACACACACACACACACATATATATATATATATATATATAAATAATGTAAAATATGCATATTATTTAGTTTTTATATGTGTACCACTGTTCAGGGTGATGTTATGATGTTATTATCAGCTAAGATGTTATGATACACACACACACACACACAGACATATATAAGCATACTAATAGTGGGACAGCAGTTTGGACCAATTCCGTAGAATATATAACACAAATGCTTTAAATTGGGAGTACATAGTAATTAAAAACACTTAACATAAAACATAAAGTGTTTACAAATACATTATTAACTCTGCCACAGAAAACGTTGAAAGACACTGCTAATTAATATCATAAATACGTAAACATAAACATAAACATAAACATTTCAGAGTGCGTTTAATGTGTGCAGTCTGACACCATGTGGCACAGGATAGTCATTGCAAAAAACATTTACTAAAGCACGAGCTACTGTGGATGTGCAGTTTATAATTATTTGCACGTTCTAACCTTTTCAATGGAAAGTATTGCAGCTTCTCAAAAAAAAAAAAAAAAAAATTATTATAAATAAATAAACTACTCCTGTTGAAAAATTTATCTTGCAAAAAACCTGACAATATCAGTATTGAAGACTGAGATCTAAAGAGCCTAAGTTTCCTAGTTAATTGAAAAAGCTGTCTGTAGGCTATATAAAGTAAAGACTGCAGTGAAGACAAGAGAAGAGAGAGCTGAACTGCTTGGAGTGTAAAGGCATACTTTAGCTTGTGACTGCTGTTTGAACTTCCAGCCTCATCTTGTCTCATTTGCCCAGTTTGATAGGGTATAAGGGTGGCCCTTCCTGTTGACAGTAATCTCTCAGGTATATATATATATATATATATATATACATATGTGTGTGTGTATTTATTCATATCTTATTTTTTATTATTTGTGTGTTGTTGTCTCTGTACTGGAAGCTTGTGACACTAAGACAAATTACTTGTATGTGCAAACATACTTGGCAATAAACTATATATATATATATATATATATATATATATATATATATATATAGTTGGTTAAGCCAATAGTTGGTCTAGACATTTCTATCTTTATTCATTTGCATATATAAAATACAGCATTTAAAAACTATGGTCCTCTGTTTAACATCTTTTTAATAACAAACAGCTGAACATCACTGCTGGCTATATTATATGACAGCATAATGAGTAGCAAGTGACTACTTAAAAACAAAAAAAAAATTGTGAGCGCAAAATTCTTTATGACCACGCGGGGGCGACCCGCGTTCACAAATGTGCCCTCTTTCTTTTTAATAGCATTGTCTGAAAAGTTCGCATATGAAATATATTAAGTACGCATGTCCACTCCACTCACAAATGCAAAATTACAAAAGAGTTTTAGCACAACTGCTCTGCTTTTTAAATCATGCTGCAGATATGAATTTATATATAGGATCAATCAGAAGTCCTATCGCTGATCCCACATCGGTAAGTTTTGAGTTGAATGCTTAGGAGATCAGAGAAATGCAGTGCTCTTTTCTAGAGACGAAGGTATAACTTCGATTTTTTTCATGCTAGTTCTGTTTGAAGATTACATTTTATCCAAAGAATTTATTTAATATAGTGAATACTCAATGAGGATAGGTCATCTCAGTACTCTTAAAAACAAAACAAAAACAAGACTCAACACAAAGTTGGATCATGCGCTGAAACGAACATGGGAGAGTCAAAAGATCAAGTCTAATTTTTGAATATCAGCATGTGAAAATGTGAAGCAACATAGGCCTAATAAATATCTAAGAAAATAGATGTGTTGCCATTTTCCATGACATTACAATATGAATAACAGTGTTTTTCTTTAAATTTTCTTATTTTCAATTTTAAAGTTTGTATGTCCCACGAAAATATTACATTTTCAAAAACACAAAGCTTAGTGGTCCTCTTTTGCTAATTGTTACTTTAAGGTAAAAATAGAGAGTTGATCTCAGAGTTTGTTACCTTGTCACTTGACCTGTGTATTTGCCCCCTTTCAATATTCTTCTCTGAATTTATGCCCAAACACTCAGTGTCTCTCCCTCATCTTACGAAAAATGTCTGTAGCATCCACCAGGAAACAACATTAGCACAGAACATAGGCTACATTATAAAAAGTAGATTTTGTATGTTTCTGCACTACAAAGCTCAACAGCGGCTTGAACACAGTTGCTCATTGGGTGTACGCAGATGGACAGAGGAATAAAAGAGCCGGGGTGCTTTAGTAAAGCTGTGAGAAATCAGTTTGGATTGTTTGTTACCGTTTTAATCCCATTAATTAAAACGTTAACCTGATTGGGTAGCGCGCGCTCAATCCCGATAGGCGAATCTTCTTCATATTAATAGCCTGACTTGAGATAATGATGTAAAAGACTCCCCCTTCTGCTGCTGATGCTGATCGCTGCCGAGATCTACAAAGTGCGTTTCAACACGATAAACGCAGTGTAGAGCACTTTAGGAGGAGCCTCACTTGACAAGCGGAGCGGCCATCAACATCAACTCCACTTCATAGAGTAGAAACTTAAGGAGAGGACAGCGGCTGAGTGAAGCCCATCATCGCATCCGACTTTCGGGAGACTATGGACAGGAGAATAAACTTGGGTGGAGACATTTTTCACAAAACTCTCAGCGCAGTCTCGAGCAAAAAGATGGACTCGTTTCGACCGGCTGCGGGTATTGATCTCGGTTCGCGGGACAGCCAGTCGCCCATCAGCTGTTTTGAGCAGACCGACCCAGACCCGGTGCAGCCCGGTGGGCGAGCGGGCACGCTGGGTCTGCCCACCGGATCTTTGTGTGTGAAATACGGCGAGAGCGCAAACAGGACTTCGGCTGCGGAGAGCAGCGGCGGCGAGCAGAGCCAAGACGATGACAGTGACGGCCGATGCGAGATGATGCTCATGCCGGACGGGAGAACGATGGTGCCCGGCGCAAAGTCAGAGGGAGGTAAGAAAAACAAAGAGCAAAAAACGCTGAGACTAAACATCAACGCCCGGGAGAGACGGAGAATGCACGATCTGAACGATGCGCTCGATGAGCTGCGCGCGGTCATCCCTTACGCTCACAGTCCGTCCGTACGGAAACTCTCCAAAATTGCCACCTTGCTCTTAGCCAAAAATTACATCCTCATGCAGGCACAGGCGCTGGAGGAGATGAGACGGCTGGTTGCGTATCTCAACCAAGGCCAGGCTATCTCTGCCGCCTCGCTGCCCGCGACCACAGCTCTCACGCCGGGGCTGAGCGCATACGAGCAGCCGGCTGGGTACCCGTTCCCCGCAGGAGTTCCAGCGTCCTCCTGTCCAGACAAATGTGCCCTTTTCAACAATATCACCTCCAGCCTCTGTAAGCAATGCACTGACAAGCCTTAAACTCTGCAGCCGACTCTGGTAGAAGCACATGCGCAACTTTTGACTCTGAAAAAGAGAGACTGATGTTTGCCAGCAGTTTTACAATGAAGTCGCTATAGAAGAATGCTAAAAACTTTTCTGACAACTTCATTCCAAGAAACACTGATTGTGTACATACGGTATAGCCTATACTTTAAGTGCTTGTGAGAGTGGGATGAAAACCAAACAAAGTCTATGTCTGATGATGATGATGAAGAATGAACAACGTGGACCCTTCAGAATGACGTGTATATCACTGACCTGACAACATGCAACCATGTTTTACCTTGTTTATGATGCCAAACGTTTTAAGGTTTTTAACTGGCAATAATGCGTATTCTTGCTACTTTGAATTTATGTTATGTAAATGTTTGCTTTCAAGTGACATCTGTGTTTTACAAAGCAGCTGCTGGAAGGAGCGGCGTATTGGACTTTTATTCCAAAGTAGCCTACGTGTTATTTCGAAAGCTTAGTTGAGATTGTTCATTTTAAAAATTGTAATATAATATATTGTTAGTTTGGTGGAATCTTAAAAAGTTGTTTTGCCTTTTTCATTTCTCTAAATGGATGGAATCAAGTGGGTCTGCATGCCTGGTCTGATTATGCATTGTCATCATTGCTGTAAATCTCGCCTATTTGGCTTTTTACAAACACACATGCAGTTTGGCTAGAGACGTGGCGGTTTCAAATTGTTGTCAGGTCGAGGCTGGAAGCAATGTAGATATATTAGTATCAATATGACCACAGAGGGACATTTGTATGTGTTAATGTATTGGAAAGCTTTATTAAAATATTTTGAGCCAACGTATTATGCCTGGTTGTATGTTGTGATGCCTCTGTAAAGTGATTCATGGCTTCTGCTGGTTCGAGAGCTTACGATCAATAAATCGCAAGGAAAAAAGTATTTTACTGATGACACGTAATTTGTGAAATTATAAACTTCGGCATCTGGCAACGATAATTTAGTTGCATTTAACGAATTAGAAGCAACCCATTTTTCTCTTTAAATTAGCAGTGGTTTTATGCTCGCTTACGTATATATGCCCTTGGAAAAAAGGCCAGACTTTATGAACAACAATACCCTACGGTTAAAGGAGAATGTCTGTTAGTATTATAGGATAAAGCTTAGTCACCCCGATCATGATTATTAAAAAAAATCCGTGACATTGTCTAATAATGTTAATTTGAAAACAACAGTGTATCAAAACTGTCGACTGTAATACCTATATTCCTTTTTAATTAAACACATCGTTAAGGCAATTAAACCTCCTGGATGTGATTAAGGAACATAATTACGACACTGTTCACTGCCGTAATTGGGTGTCTTTAATCACAGGAAACAGTCACGAGCATCAATGTCAGTGTCATTAGTTCGCATTGTTCTAGTTCGGCTGACCATCACAACGGGACGATTAGATACGGACAAGAAGATGCTGATATCAAGTGCAACTTCGTTTTCACTTTAAAACTTAATTTCTACAACGAACAACAAACACACTTGAAGAACATTTAGCTTAGGATTTTTCTTAAATTAAAAAGTCGAACTTTCAAGAATGCTTAAGGCACAAAAAATGAAATATTCAACGCAGTTTTACAAACAATATAGGCTACATATTAAACCACTATATCACAAAAAAAAAATCATTATTTAGAAAATTATTTTAATAAAATAAAAAAATAAAACATTTTTCAAAACAGGAAAGGTGAAAAGCTTATGAAAAATACACTTAAATATTAAGAATCAATACCTAATAACCACTACTACTACTACTACTACTAATAATAATAATACTAATAAACGAAAATGTGAGGAGAAATCTTAGCATTGTTAACATCGAAGACAGTGACTTTCTCTTAAAAACCACTGGGTTGATGCAGCGCCTGTGCGTAAAAGATTAAACAATTAGATTGTATGTTACCGATGTATCAGATAAGTAAACAGAGAACTTCGCTTCTTTATCGAAAGTAAGTTTTAATTTGTCTTGTCAAGACGCTGGACATATTTGAGAGATCTGAGGGGGATGAAATCCTAATCTATTCACCAAAAAGTGAGAGGTTTGGGGTGTCACGAACAGAGCCGTTCCTAACAAACACTTTTAACAATTACAAAATGTTTTCTCGCACTCCATGAGACTCGTGTTTAGTTCAGCACCAGGGACAGCACCAACACTGTACATGACGCTCAGTATCACTGCATGACAGCACAACCTTTGTAAACTACGTCACCGGAAATACCTTTTCAGAAAACAAGAATCCGAACTAAAAGGACGAAGGAGAACTGTCAGGGCCATTTAAGAGTTTTCAACCAGATTTTCGCTCAGTTTTATAAGGGACGACCTGGCAACCTCGCTCAGCCACCGTTTAATGAGACAAAATCATACATAATTAAAAAAGCCAAGCCCCTTCTAATTTTACACATTAGCCAATTACAATAATCACATGAAATCAGATGCGCGGTATAGGGGGAAAAAAATACGCTCTCTCTACCGATGAAATTTTTAATGAAGCACAAAATATCCCAAAAAAAAAAAACACTAGCTTGCATAATAAAAAATTACACTTGCCAAACGAAAAAAAGTACAGTATTCAGTGCAATGAGTGAAGATTAAAAATACTATAAAACAATCAAAACACAAAAATAGATCAAAAGTTCCCTAATCCACATGACCACAACCACAAAGGGGTTTTTGAAACATCTTAACTCTCTCCAGTGTTTTAACTCTGTAAATTAGCCATTTGAAAAGCACTGGTATTATGGTATTACTCTGTCCTTTCTAATTCTCTGCACAGCACAGATGTGGAGACACATGCAGGAGTCGTTAATCAGGGCCAGCAGTAATCAGCCATCACAAAGCCTTGCCTGGATAAATACTGTCAGCAATTACTGTGTGGAGTCAACTACTTCCAGGACCCCATTTACATGATTTCCATCATTCGCTCCCATGTTCACTTTCCTAGTGCAACTAGTACTGCCTTTTCACATACCTTAACAGGCAGCGAGATTATAATGACAGTGCATTAATTATAGATTGCATTGGGATGCATTATTTAATACAGCAATTAGTTCACAAAGGGCTTAATTCAAAAGTATTAGGATAGGATCCATCAAAAACAGTGGGATGCATAAAGGCAGAGTTGTCACACAGATTCTAGAGCTTGTGCTGCTCAAACTCACATAAACTCCAAAGCAATGAGGCAACTAGAAGAGATAACCACCTTAACAGTGACACAGAATCAAAGTAGTGTTTGTATTCATGAACCTAATAAAGCTTAACCTGTCTTTACAATGTCTGCATTGTAGCTTCAAAGGTCATGAATAAAAGTGAAAGATAAAAAAGGCGGCTTTTCATAAACCATAAAATATCCAATTTACCATATCAAGAGCTACCAGGGCACCTATTTGTAATATAGATGTGATGTATGCTGGGGGTGATAAACAAGTATATTCAAAGTATACATTAGAGGACCCTATTGGACCGTCCTCTTCATATCAGCATCAGGCTCAAAGCCTAGGAATTGAATCATCTCTCTGTTCTTATACCAACAAGAAGAAGAAATATGCTGTACATGCGACAGTGCCCCAATGCCACACGCTGTAATTCACACTTGGCTCTGGGAGAGCTGTGCATAATGCGGGCATTTAAAAAATAAAACAAAGATATAAAAAAAAAAAACAGGAACAGAGTGCAAAATGCCCAATGTTAAGGTTAATTGCTCTTCGAATTGATTGTTGATCTGATTTTGTCAATGTTAAGGTGCACTGGCATGATTCATTTGTAGATGAATAAGTTTGAGAAGTCTCAAGTTATAAAAATTTAAACACCAGTTTTCCTTTCCAAATAGTAATATGACATTTTATATCATAAAAAAAAATGATATACCTAAAATTCCAGCATTTCAGTATTTCAGAAATACTGACAAACACTGACACACTGACACACACACACACACACAAAATAATGCAAATAATATATGGAATTTTTCTATAATTAATTTAAAATTTTATAAATGTTTTCTGTACTATTAATTGTGATCCAGTTGCAATTTGAATTGAATTTAGGTTGTGATAATAAATGTGCATCTTGCATTCATGTATTTGGTCTTAAAAAAGATTAAATCTTTCAATCACTTGATCTTTATGAATGTTTATGTGCTGTAATTATGCCAAATTCATCAGTGAAAGTACTGGAAATCTTTTAAGAGTTGGTCTAGATCTGTCACTTGTGATTATGAGCTATTCTTCAAAAAAACACAAATTACTGAATTACATTTGTATTGTCTATTGTCTGGATGAATGAGATTAATGGACAGTTTTATTATCTTAATCCCGTTCTGAAACTGTCCTTTTCTTTAAATAATAATCTGATGTTCTTGGAGTTGTTTTGGGATTACAGCTTTGCTCAGACAGGGTTCTAATTCACAGTGCTGCTAGTGAAAGATTAGTATTACACAAGAGGTCAAAGGTGATGGACCACCTGCATCAGTAACTACGGTCTCGTTAGGCTTTGAGGGAAAATGTTTCAATTTATAACATACACAGAGTGTTCGGTTCAGTCCAATTGGAGACAGTTTAGGGGTTATGACATAGAAAATGTGTAATTTGTTTTCAATATACTTAATTAAAAGCAGCGAGGATATAAGCAACCACGTATCTGAAAGGTTAAAAAAAGTAAAAATACTTTGGCATCGGAGTTTCATTACATGAAACTGTTGTCACATAATCACCATATGTGTTCCGAACAGAAAAAACTGACAAAGTGTGATCACAGCCTGATTCTTGCCATATCAAATGACTCATTTATAAAATGATTCATTTTTACCACTGTAAATGGCATATGAATATTAATGTGTATATTCTAAGGTATAAGTTTGCACATTTTGGCAGTATTTTAGTGATAAAAACAGATAAAAACTTTTTTGTTTCCACTAGAACATGACAGTTACATTACTATTACTTGAATATTCACTCGATGCTTAAAAACAAACCTGTTAATGATCAGTTTGCCAATTAATCTGCAAATTAAGACAATAATCTACTGGAAGATAACATGAATGAATGCTAAAACAGGAACAAATAAGACGGGGTACAGGACACAATGAATGAGCAGCTGGGGATGTGTTTTAGTGTAACACTCACAGACATTACGCTCCTCATCACCTCACAGCCTCATTATCAGACATGTGACTGAAAATCTCATCAGTGCGTTAGTAAAGGAAAATCCTCTAATGAACATTATTTGCATCCATGGACAAACCACCAGGTGACCACGCACACGACACACACATGCAGAATAACTACAAGCCCAGTGTCCTTGGCTTCCTAGTGGCCTTCACCTTGCACTCCCGACACAGTGAATTTTATGGCTAATTTCCGGCAATTTCTCCAGGCAGTTTGAGTGGAAATTCCTGCAGGAATAATGTGCATAATTTGCATGAATCATTCTGAAAGAATGCATATCAGCATGTAGACCCTCCCCCGTCTGGCAGCGCAGCACTTAGTTTGTAATCAAAGCTGACTTCTCTCCACCAGCGCTCACAGAATCTGAAGGTCTGACCACCAAAGCCTTAGCCGCATTCGTTTAATAATCTGTAGGAGCCACCAATAAATACACAAAATATATATAATAGAATATGACTTAGAGAGATGCACTGATATGGCTAATATGATAGCTGATAATTATTTATATTTTGAAGCTAATAATAAATATAAAATTCTAGATCTGACGTTATGTTGAGTGACAAAGAAAAAAAAGCTAATTTTAAAACAGTAGCAACTTTGGAATATAATCTTTCCTATCTCACAATCATTTAACAAATGTAGGACTGCTATACTCGGTTAATATTTTTAACTAAAACTAAACTGTAAAAAAAACATGTTTGTTAACTAAAATATAATGATGACTAAAACAAAATAAAATACAAAACTATAAAAACAATATAGCAAAAGTCTCATTTTCAGTTAACTTCAAATTAACTAATAGAATTAAAACTGAAATCAAACTTTTTAGATGTATAAAAAAACTAAAAAAAATGACAAAAACACAAAACAAAATTAATAAAACTACAATTAAAATTAAAAATATATTCAAAATGTATAATACCTATTCAATGTTACACCTTTAGAAAGTATAATGCATTGAAACAAATGAAAGACAACCTTCAAATATTATAATGCATTTTAACTTTGGCTACAACAACTTATTAGAAATTAAAATGTATTACAACATACATTATGAATACCTCTATAATTCATTATACAGTTCATAAAGGCTTTAAGTGTTACCAAATTAATCATAATCTATTTTAATGCATTATTTTATTTAGAATTTGTTTAATGTATTTATTTACAATCTATTAAATTTAATAAATGAATAATTAAATGTATTAAATGTAAAGTAAATGTTAATTTATTCAAATAAATATTAATATTTTATAAAATAATTTAATTTATCTAATCTTTGTATAATGACAACATAAAAAACACACACATTTACCACCCAATAACCAACATGACCACCAACATAGTGCATCTCTATATGTACATAAGGTTTACATGCCATCCTCTCAGTGCAAAAAAACAAGTCATTCAGCATCAAGACATTTTATTTGTGGGCTTTATGGCACTTTCTCAGTCTTTTGTCTTTTCATAGTTTTGTCAGAAGCGATGGGACTGTGTTCAGTTTACCAGCAACTGTCATGATCCAATGTGACTGTAAGCCAAGCCTTTCTTACTATAATCAGCAAAGGTTAGATGTGTGTTATGGCTAAAGATGTGAGAAAAATGCTAAAACCTTTTTTTTTTCAGTAATGACACAGAAACATCCATCAGATGACAGCAAAACAATGAGCATTTGTTTGGTGCCGCAAAGAATTGGCACAACACATGTGCCTTTCCAGATCCGGTGCCGTAATGAAGGTGACAATTGGACAGTCGTCTGCTAGGTGGATCTTAATCATAATAATCCAGGCCAGGGAGCACAAACCTCCATAACAAAGCTCTAAATGACATGTCTGCACAGACCACCTCCTCTCCAGGGGGTGGGGTGGTCCCTCAGTTAACACAGGTTTTCGGAAAGCCAGACGATAATTAGTAAATGATGGCAGTCACATTAGCCTCAGCCAAAGTGGATTAATTCATTTCAAATGGCTTGCTTCCTAAACCTAGCCATTTTCACATCTCGTGATTACAAAAATGGTTGCTTTTTTAGTAGTTGCATTTACAGTATGATCAAACGTAGATGAGAGGACGAGACTAACCATGAAGGTCTTCCTCAAAGCACCAGGAGACGGAGTGAATGACCCAGCGCAGTGAAGCAGCATCTGTTTCTGTGCATGTGCTGAGCAAACAAGGCAATTTAGGGCATGTCAAGGGATCAGCCCATAAAAACAGTCCCCCGCCTCCCTCCGAGTGCACACTTTATTCAGTCAAACACCCTAAAACCAACAGCTCTAATGTCATTGAAGTGCTCCGACACTTAATCTGAATGCCGTTTTAGGACTATCGACATCCACGCGCGTACAATTATTCTGCTGGGAAAGGAATGATGGATGACGGCTGGTGTTCTAGATGCCTGTGTGCTGCCTGATTCACAACATCATGTTACGATAACGCAAAGCTGGAAGGCATCAAGCAGTTTATTCGGTGTATTATTGATTACTATGAGTGGTCCTAGTGGTGGTCTTGCTGTACTGAGCTGTTTAAAAAGAGAAAGACACATTTATCAAGGTTCTCAGTCAGAACTGAATATCTGCCAGGGATCTTGCAGTCAAGGGAATTTGCATTGCCCAACACTGATCCTGTCCAGCTGTCCCGCTGTTCACATGATTGCTGAACACTAGAAGCATATCATAATCTACACAGGCTCAACTACTATGGTTTACTTGCAAAATTCAGTACTAGAGCTAATATCAAAACAGATCTCTTTGTTATAATGTGCATGTGAGCAGTTCTCTTGTGCTCACAGCAAGACTAAATTTGCTGTAATGAGACTGGGAGCGTGGCCCGGGAACCTAACATTAACACACAGTCAAACTGACACCCTATCAGAAGACCCGTCAGTCCCCGTTATATATGGTACAGCGCTGCATAGACCACAGCCTGATCTTTAGTTTGCATCATGCTGGGGATTCATCACTAATGGGATGTAAATGTGAAATACTGGTCATTTATGCAAAGTAGAAAGTGAAAATGTATACAGTATAAGCAGTGTAGTTTAAGACGCAGTTATAGAATTTGTATTTGCAGGCATGTAAGCAAAACTTCAGCTGAGATTGATGCATTTTGACTGCTTGCCTTCAGGGCAGAGCCAGCGTCACAGTTTTCATGCAGCAGAATACATGATAACATGACAAAACTTGTCTGATACTCCTGTAAGTTTAATCAGAAATCAAAACAGCCCCATGTACCTTCTTTCACCTTGCTGTTTTCTTAGTAGATGAATTTTAAAAGATTTGAAACCACATTGTCTTAGGTATGTGTCCTCGAGGGAATTCATGGGAGTAATACATAAAAAAATAAAAAAATACATAAATAAAGAGTGAATTCATTTAAAAACAAACAAATAATAATAATAGAATATAAAATGTCAAAATATAATGCTGTATCATCTGCAATTTAAATATTCAAAATTAAAAATTTAAATTCAACTACATACTAATTAAAATAAAATTATATGTATATAAAATGATAAAATAAAATGTCTTTATTCTAATTCTAATACTGATTACAAATTCACATTTAAATTCAGAAACCGAATAATGTATTCTCAATCTTGAATGGTACATAACCCTGGGATCTAGAGTTAATAGAAACACATTTGTTAAAGAGGTACTTGAGCCAAAAAGAAGTTGGCAAACACTGTTCTTTAGTACTTTTTTGAAGACATGATACAAAAAAGGTCAAATAGATCATGTAATCTAAGGCACCCATTCATATTATGCAATCAACATTGATAACAGAAGAAAGAAAAGAGGAAATGGAAAATGTAACACCTGTTATTAGACTGATTGGATGTGAGGTGTAGCTAATTAAAATACGTGAGGATGTCCGCCCAGCCAAGGATCAGTCAATGCTAATGAGGACCAATAGGTTTGTGTGCTATAATTTGCAGCTTAATGAGTCTGGTTTAAATGTAAAGTTTGGCAGAGCGATGGCTCTAGAAAGTGAGGACAGTAATCACAGCCATCACTGTAATCTTTTTCATTATGCCAATTAAGAGTCATGTTTTACAACCTCAGCAAAAATCCAGACCTACCACAAAGTGAGGCAAAATTCAATTATCCTAAAGGCTTTTTTTGCACAATAAAAACATTTTATTATTAGTCAATTAGCAGGAATAGTTAATGCTTCAAGGTCACCCACCCTTGTCCCGTCTTACGAGCCGTCGGTCTCCTGTGGAGTAACCAGAGCTGTATATTTTAATGGATGAGCTCTCTGTCTGCTCGCCTCACGTTAATGTTTATCACTGAAGAGGTTTAGCTCACTGTTGAGTCGTTGCTCCGAGGCATAGTGCCATGAATCAAGGCTTATCTGAGCACTTAAGCTTGTCAATAGAGTGACATGGGGATTTCACGTATTGGACTTCTTTGTGAAGAAAAGTCTGAGACTCGCATTGTACTTAGATTTTATTCTGAGTTTAACTATGGCACTATATATGGGGCCCAATTCTAATGAACTAAGGTACATAAACAACATACAATTTGAGTAAGACGATAAGATGACCAGCATAGAAAATAAATGCACTCAAAGCTGTATGCTTGTCTTAAATAGAAACAGAGATTTCACCCAAAAGTTAATGGTAGCCATTGACATCCATGGTATTTTTTTCATACTATGAAAGTCAATGGCTACCGTCAACTGTTTGGTTACCAACATTCTTCAAAATATCTTCTTCAGTGTTCAACGAAAGAAAGAAACTCGTCAAGTTTTTGGAACAACTTGAGGGTGAGTAAATGATTCATTTTTAGGTGAACTATCCCTTTAATCAATATTAAATATTAACTATCATATTGCATTTCAAGCCAAAGGGTCTAAGTAAGTTAGAGAAAAAAAGATAGTACTTAAAGGAATACAAAAGAGACATGACTAATGTGTAAAGCAAAATGAGAGGTGTCATCATTTATTCACAGGGTGATAGTTATTAGCAAATTAGTCCTCCTGTCAGATACACCTCATTCATTTACGCAGGGTGTTTATTGTTATAATTAAGATGTAATTTATCATCAGTAATGAGCCAGATTAAAAATAAAGCATGCTGAATGCTCAACATAAGTGCTCTCTAATGCTGGTTTTAAATGATGATTCAACCACCTATTATCTGAATATATAAATAAAAGCTGCATATCTCAATCAATGCATTAACCCAAAAACTGCTCAGCTGTTCAGGAGTATAGTCTGACGTGATTAGGGTAAATAAAATACAACAATTCATTAAGAACCCAATGACTGTGGTTGAAGAAATGCATATTTTAGATTAAATAACTCTCAATATGATATCTGCATATGAAACATATCTATAGGAGAGAGCCTTATTTTTAGTTCCTGAATAGACATCAGCACCTTGATATAAGACTTTAATTGAATCATTAATTATATGTATTTATGTATTTTATTCCATGCATTTTCAAACATGTAACAAATGTATTTTTACATGATATATTTATATATTTAAAGTACATGTATAGTATAAAAAGCATATTTATAAAAATTAAAATGAGTATGTCTAAATAAAGCTATAAAAATATTCTACAAATTACTATAAAATGTACTTAATCAGTGTACCAAATACAATCTCATTTGCTTGTATACTAATTCCATTTTTTGCTTATTTACTTATATACAAATTTACATAAATGCAAGTAAACGTAAAAACAAGTATGTAAAACAAATGATAGACAATACACATATATGAGAGTAAGCAAACAAGTAGAAGTATATATAAAAATATGTTAATTATATGTAAATAAGTAAAAGAGTAGAGGGGTAAATAAGTAAGTAGACTTACATAAAATAAACTCCTCTTGTAACAGCTGTTGTAAAGCATTACAATATGGTACTGTAATCTATGCTGTCTGAAATAAGTCTATCTGAGCCATATGTATACTACATTAGAAAATACCACTGCAACATTTTCTAATAGAAACAACACATTTTCTTAGAAACAACATGCAAAAAATTTGCATGCTTATATCAAAAACTAATACGTTTATGATGAGACTTTTACCTTGATTGCACCTTGTTGTTAACCAACAACAAAAACAACAATAGCAAAAACAGTATATGGTACTATGATGTACATAGTACAATGTACTATGATGTCTGAAAAATAACTGTAGTAGTGTTCATTGTCGTGAGGGTGGCTGATAAATAGAACGGCTCATGACTTCTACAAGCGCATCCAGTAAATTTGCATTTTCTCCCTGATCTTAACCTGAAGAAGGGCAGCGCATGGCATATTTCACCAGGCCTGTCATCCACCCTCACGCCCCTTTCAAATTGCTCAAGAACTTAATTCTATCTTTCCACGGTCAAGCTGTGATGCTGACAAAATTAGCATAGCTGTGGTTTGGATGCATTCCCAGGTTAGCGGTTGTTGTTTTTCCACAATCTTCTCTCATCTGGCCTCGACTTGGATAGAAAACACAACCTCTCCTTGAGAGTCTCACTTAAAGATTCAATAAAAAAGGAGTGTTTATGTAACATGGATCTTGTTAAGGAGATTTTCCAGGCTTACTGACAGTGATGTGCATTGGGAGTGTGTGGGGATGGCGGTTGGGCGGGAACGGGAACGCTGCACCACCACACAAAACCAATTAGAGAACTATTTTCTCAGACAGGTCAGGGCTTCGCATCCTGGCGGACGGGAACTAGGTTTAATGTCTTGATTAAGCTGACATATATGTCCCCTACACCATCTTAGAATGACAATCATTGAGGTTTCGGCAATCAGCCGAATCACTCGCCCTCTTCGAGCCCATGTTGAGTTACCCGCGCCATCCGACTGCATTTTCCAAGTGAACTGGTTTGAAAAGGGGTAATTGGTAGATAACGGCAGTAGGAGATGACAGGGCATTTGTCAAAGATGCAGAAAGGAGACATGCCTCTACATATGCATGTTTCTAAGAGGTCAAGCCTTGGAGTGCACCTGAGAAGCTTCTACTTTTAAGTTGGGTGTTCGTTATTACGGCATGCCACACATTTTGGAAAAACAACACGGAGGTAGCCTAAACAAAACAACGGACTTGGAAACAGAAAACTATAAAAACCACATATCTCTACCATTTAATTACACACAGTATTTAACAATAACATTTATTTTGTACAAGGCGAACCATATTAACTTCAAAATTCATGTTTATAAAAAAGTAAAATAACTCATCAAATATTCAGTGAAAAATCATGCATTACTAATCACAACAGATTTGTTTCCAAACATTTTTCACATCGCTCCTTTCTGACTTTACAGCTCAGCTCAGCTCAGCTCATTGCATACTTCCATATTTAATAGACAAAAAACAGTACATAGTGTGTTTAAATTCATAGTATATATAAAACAGTAGGTGTAATGTTCCCAGAGGACCTATTACTTCTAGTGAGGTTTTGAAGTGCAGAATGAGGCCGCTGGAGAGAGTCGTGAATGGCAGTGAAGTCATGCAAATGACGCTGGTATAGGTAACATGACGATAACAACATGACAAATGTACTATGACTGGATTACATTCTTTCTACACACATTCAAACTATACAGTTCATACTTTTTTCAATTGCAAAGTAATTACTTATTCAAAATATGTACCTACTTAGAGAGTATGGAACTTCGGATGCAGCCTAATACAACTTTGCTTAGACATGTATAATATTTCCAACTTCACTTAAAGGCAACATGAATGTTACTTGTTTTTGAGATTTAAAACCAGTGTGAACCAGACAAAAATGTAAAAGAATGAACCAGAAAAAATGTAAAAGTAACAAAAATCTACTCTAAAACATAACTTCAGCATGAAAATGTGACTTTATTATGATCTGAATTTATAAACTCATCAAAAGTGGTTCCAGTTACACATCTATAATGTCCAATTACAAAAATCCAATGTTTGTGTAACATCGATTACTGAAGGCAGCATCGATGTATCCTTCCCTGATTAACATATCCCATAATCCTGTGTGTGTGAGTTGGTGGTTGAGAGAATTCAAACATGTCTGATAGATTGGTTAAAAGTGTCCATATTTAGTTTTTTTCCCCCTTACAATTCCATTTCTACCCAGAAATAAGCATTATAGTCATTAAATATTCACTGGGTAATCTCTAACACCCACTTGAGTTCGTTTAAGTGTTTTAGTTTCTTTAATTTTTACCTTCAAACAAAACTATTGCCATTCACTGTCTAGGCAGCAAGACAACTACCTACAATTTAGGACACAGCCGATATACATGCTAACAATTAGCAAACAAACCACAGGTATGTACAATCAAGGCCTGGATTTGAAACAATCAGCGATAAGAAACTTCCAAAATAAAAGACACTGGTTTCAAAATAAAAGCCTATATATATTTTAATAGTCTGTTGGCTCTCTGAATATTAAAGAATGTGCTGTGCCATGCTTTTTTTTTGCAGATTGACTTTTCAGACAAGCCAAACAGACACATCTTACACATAAGAGCCTTATATTTTCCTTTATACATTTACAACTTCTAAATGTGTTTGTGAAAGAAATGCAAAGCAAATGTCCTTTGACAGCACCTCATGGTCGAAGAGGTTGGAGATACATTCAAGATGTGATGTGCATAAATACCATGAAAAGAACAGTGTAAACTACATGTGACGTGGTATAAATTGTGCGTCTCAAGCTACTGGAGAAAACAGAAACACAGAGACAGTAAAGAGCGCAGCAGATTTAAGGTCTATTAAATGAAATAAGCTGCAGGCAGGCAGGACTGAAACAAATCCGTGCAAACAGGCTAGAGCTGGTCTCCCAGCTGTGAAGGTGACTGAGGAAGCGGTGTGCAGAACAAGCCCTCTTGATTAATTACATGATATTTACAGGCTCAGACATAATCAGAGATCAGAGGATCACAAGTCTATATCTCATGCTGCCCAAGAATTTACACACCGCAGTTAACCTCATAAGACACTAAAACACACAGATTTGTGCACTGTTGCTTTTCCATGTGAAATGAAACTACAGTTTTATAAAATATTATACAAAATATTATTTATTTTACTTTTTTATTCATTCTTGTGTGTTATATTAAAATTTTAAATCTGACAGTTTCTGTGTAAAAGTGATTTACATCAATGTTTCAAAAATGTTGTCTGTCCTACAGAATAATATATATATGTGTGTGTGTGTCTGTGTCTAATATCAATGTTATTTTACATTGATATACTTTATAATTTTAGGATAACTTACTATATAAAAGTATCAATGTTATTTTAGTATCATTGATATACTATTATCATTTTTGTTAATATTTTGAAGTAGATTTTATTTTTAGTCAGTTAAATTTTTAATTTATTAAAGTTTTTAAAAATGTCTATATAGTATTTATTCATTAGTTTTAAATTAGTTCTAAATGTTTTATTTATTAATTAGTTTTAGTTATTTTAGTACTTCGAGTTTAAATGAAAATGAGAAATATTGTAGAGTTTCTGGATAGCTGAACTAGCTGAAAACAAGTTAAATTTTTTTCTATTTTATTTTATTTTATTTCAGTTAATGTTTATTTTTTATCATTTTACTTTTAGCTAACGAGAACCCTGGTAAATAACCCCTTTGCAAATCTTAAAAATCATCTTAAATATCACTTAAAAATGTAAATATCACTTATAAGCAGAATATTTTATATTCTAGGTAATTTCCAACCAACTCCCCAATCAATTCTGTCAAACTGCATACATAAAATGTGCCTTGGCAAAAAAGTATTTTTATCATCATTTCCATGACAGAACACTATTAAACATAACACATAATTTGACATGTGGTGCAATGTCAGTTTGATTGGATATTTTCATGACTCTCTGAAAAAAAAAAAAAAAAAACGGAAAAAAATCATTGGCTATAGGGAGAATGTGAAGATTGTGTTTTATGAGACTGCCCACTATAAGAAACGCATATAAATCCTAAACATTTCAGTTTTAAAATTAATTTAATTTCAAGTTATTTTCAAGAGAGTTATTTTCTCACCTGTTATTGAGACCCGCTCTACCCATCATGCTCAGGTAACACTTAAACAAACCCTTGGCAGAAGCGATTTGTGCTCAGTGAAGTGTCAGCTGAAAGCATGTCGACTGAGTGCTAGAGGTGTGTGGCATTAGATGTGGTGCCTGACCACTGAAGGAGTCAAACAGTCACACGGCTGCCCTGCGTTCGCCTGTGGAAAATGTCACTCCCCAGGGGTCTGTCCACACAGAGAAACAAGTTAGACTCCTCTCCCAGACACTGCCCACATGCAATAACACGCCAAAACACAGACAGCCCCGGACAGACACACATATTCAGAGCTTTGCTCTTTGGTTACAAACACAAATGGACAGAAATATCATATTTCATCATATTTCCATCTAAAATGTGACTTTTTGGTGTCTCACAAAATGTCACATACTTTGAAGCACTTCCCGATTCAAAATTTCAATCACAACAGTGTTGAGATTTTCCGAAAAAGCCCATCTAGAGGAGATGATCACCTCGCCTCTCGGTGATTTCTATCCTAACGATGAAGATGCTTTGGCAAATTGTTAGTCTATTAGCTGTGAACATTTCTGTCATTTGCTCTGTGTGCAAGATACTTCCCCACAGTGACGAGTCCCATTAGAGGCAAAGAGGCAGAGTAATTTATGTGTCATCTCTCTTTAGCCCGAGCTCACTGATGATTGCGGAGACTCTAGCCATCCCAGTAAAATTTAATCACATTTGCTTTTGTCAATGGCGCCCCGCAACCCACTGCCAAGAATTCACAACACCATTGTTTTCTTCAGTAACTTCCCTTCTTTGCAAAGCAAATGTGATTTCAGGGAGTGTGTCAATTCTTACATCACCCTTCTGGCTCTGACCCTGACTTTGTTGACACTGCTTTACTGATATGGCGGCAGAGTTGACTCGTCGCTTTGGCAAAAGGCCACCGACTCTAAATGCGGTCGCCCATTATGTTATGCACAGGCCTCCAATTGTCCAACACAATATTCAAAGGCCAGAAACTGGGAATGTTAACCACACATTTAACCACAATTCATTTTGTGATTCCAAAACTGTCCAAAAAAAAGAGAAAAGAGAGAGAAAAGAGAAAAAAAGAAAAAATATAGTTTATGTCTTGGTATTTAAGTTATTATTAGTAATTATTTTATCAGTTATAATAATATTAATATATTAGTGGCCTCTTTGGATATTTGCTATAAGGGACTCTGACTGTGAATCATTGACACAGACGTATAATTCACTAAATGGAAGAATACCAGTGAGAGATCTCTATTTTGGCATACGAAACAATCATGCAATCGTCAGCTTTGCTAAAAGGTTCCGCTACGAGGAAAGCAATAAAAGTTTAATCACTCTGAAACATTAAAAAGCTTCATACTGCCAAATATATTTTCAGCTTTGGTAATGTTGTTTTCATGTCAACCACACAGGAATATATGTAAATCTGCTAAATAACACTAGTATTGACTACTTTGCATTGCTATGAAAAAATCAAATAAAAAAAAAAAAAAAGGCTTAACCTTTCCTAATTTTTATGACTCACTTTTGTTCTTTGTGTTTCTTTAATTCAAGCACTTAAAGGGACAGTTCACCTAAAAATGAAAATTCTGTCAGCATTAACTCACTCGCATGTTGTTTCAAACCTGACTTTTGAAATGAAAGTCAATGTGATCCAATGTTCTTTTGATCACCATTAATTTTTATTATACGGACAAACACAGTTCTTCAAAATATCTTTGTGTTCCACAGAAGAAAGGAAGGGGTTTGGAATTAGTTTGGAGTATGTGTTGATTTCTTTGGTGAACTAACCCCATTTTTGGGATTCTTACCTCTTGGGAAAAAAGAATCTTAGGATTATATGAAGTTATTGTTTGTGTATAAGAACTTATGGCTAAATTTTAATAGAAATGTAGGCTTGTATCTGTTTTTATAAAATACTCTGTAATCACCCAGCAGATTTACTGTAAAATGTTCACAGATCCCTCAACACGGCCTCTTCAAACATGTTGCAACATAGAGAAATGATTGGCTAACAAATCATTTCCTGGTAAAACCATGTTCTGAGAAGATTCTGTCAGGTTCTTTGCCTTTTTACAAATTTCATCTCTGTGCTCTGCAAAGTAAATGCTTTAAAACCCTTTGACATAACAGGGGCTGTCCAGGGATCCCAGCCATTTGAATAATGAATTTGCAATATGTTGAGAACAGCTGTCTACTCGCCAGAAATGAAATGTTCTTCAAGACTGACACATCAAGAGACAGCCTTAGACATAACTACAGTTATTTCACATAATCCAATGCGTTTATGTTCACTGGGATTTCCTTGCATTTGTCATGCGCTACAATCAATCTATGCTCCTGTTGCATCCAAAAAGCCTGTAGAACAGCAATAATCCATGTCTTTTCAGACCTGTGTTTTCCGTGCCTTAAGGCCTCATATTTAATTCAGGACTTGTGTATTTCTTTATGATTGCAACATCTGCTTGATCCCTGAGCCAGCTCCCTCTGTCACTCAACCTGTGTTCAATAATTTCTGCCATGACCCTTCTGAGGCCGTGACGCTC
>JAFVLL020042600.1:0-47500 GCA_021397915.2 Tor tambroides | reverse complement strand
ATTTATATATCTATGTTTACACGCTGTGTCTTTTCACCTAAAGAAATATTATCAGTTGGCTCGGCGCTGAGGCTGATGTCCAGCACTTGTCATAACCTGTGAGTGTCAAGCGTGTCACAGGGAGTAACGAAATGACAGCTCACAACGTCTGCAAAGATGAAGCCCCAGGAAAAAAAACACACACAACTGATAGAAAAATCCCAGCTCCAAAAGTGTATCAAAGTGACTCCTGTCAGCCTCACATCAGAAGGAGGAAAAAGAACTGTTCATTTCTTCAATCTAATCTGTCCACACACAGAAGGCTTTGGAGATAAATTTAAGGCTTGAGACCAGGGTTATTATTGTTATCTAAAACTAAAACCTAAAAAAAAAAAATTTCATAAAATATATATATAAAAAACTGAATCTTATTTTACTTCAGCTTGCTGCCAAGGCAACATTTCTCTTTTTTATCGAAGTACTAAATAAAATAAATAGACTAAATAAATAAATAAATAAACTAAAAACTAAAACTTAAAAAAACCCATACAGAAAACAATAAAAACGACAAAAACACAACTAAAATTAAAATAATAAAAAACTAAAATCTAATTCAAAATATTAACAAAAATAATAATAGTATATCAATGATACTAAAATGATACAGTGCTTGAAACATCAGTAAACATTATGTAAAGTCCCATATCAAATCATCAATAGATGACACTTGAGAGTTCATTAAGAAAGACAAACTCACTCTAATTTTTAATCAGCTTTTTCTGTCAGACTTTCTATAATAAATATTAAACCAAACCAATACAAAATGTCTGACCTAATACTGCAATCTAAAAACATTTTCTTGAGGGACTGTGAGCAAACTAATTGAAATGGTAATGAAGTGAGCAGTATTACAGCACTAATATTCAAACACAACATAAACTGCAGCAGACAGTTACCACAGGGCACACCAAACTACCTAAACAGTCTGAATACGTAAGTGAACACATGTCTCCACACTACTCGTATTAGACAGGGCAGAATCTCCAGGCTTCACATGGCAAAAATCTGCGGCTTTAGGCTATACTAGGCCTAGGCAACAAAAATGTTTTTATCCCAAGGCCATAGCATGTCCTGCACTATGGGTTACTTGTAATTTTAGTGTTAACTGGAGTAACAAAGGCATTCATGCATTACTATTGCCCCTTGAGATAGGAACAGGCTCTTTGGTTCCTGTCAGCTGAACTTATCGTACACACCCAGGCGGCCTCATAAGGGAAACGTTGCTGTATAGAGACTTTTATCCAACACTACCAAAACATTGTGACACTCTCACCTTAGTTCAGAGGATTCCGGCTTCAGAAGACTAGTGCACAAAATCAGAGAATGAGAGTAAAAATTAGTGTCTATTTTCATTATCCAAACAAGAGCAGATATAATAACAAATATAATAATAGATTTAAACAATTATAGTGTAAAGATTTCAAAAGAGAAACTGACTGTCTTTAAAGTTTTACTCTACACAAGTACTTACAAAGAGCAATATCAAGGATGCAAGATTTTTCAATTCTGTCCAATTGTCCAATAACGATAGAGATATTATTATACTGAAAAGCTATAATGGACAGTATTAAAAAGCAAACGCTGAAATATTAAAATGGCTGATTCTTTGACTACCAAATTAAATACACAATGATTAAGACTAAAATCAATCATTGTAAATGCTACACATAACATTATAATGTGTAACATGAAAAATGGATATAAATTTTTAAGCTTTCACATTTAAGCTTTCACAAGCTCAGTCATTTTTAGTATGGAATCTTGCTTCCATAACAAGGATTTTTTTTTCTTTTTAAAAATTGAGTCATAAATATAATTCTGAGAAGAACTCATAGTTGTGAGAAAGTAAAAATGTCAAATCTAAAGTTCCTTGAACACTAAGTCTGAAATTTTCGCATGCGTTTTTCCGTTTTTTCGTATTCATCAACCTTTCCTATTCAAATTCATGTTATGGATGCGAAAATGCAGAAAATCGAACCTGATCCGAATTTGCTTATGATGGACGAAAGTTTCGGAGGCAGTCTGTAAACGTGATTGACACAACGTGAGGTCGTATTTATTTTTTAACGTGCGAAAATTTCGGACGAAAATTTTGGACTCTTTTGGAAATTTTTGGGATTTTTGCGCAATGACCTTAAAAATGTAAATTCTAAAAAAAAAAAGAAAAGTGAATTGTGAGATATAAACTCAGAATTGCAAGATGTAAACTCTGACCTGTGAGAAACAAAGTCAGAATTCTGAGTTTCTGAGTTCCGATTTTTTTTTTATTCCATGGCATAAATGGGCTTCCATACTATATACAAGAACCAATGGCACATTCCCTTGTTTTTCGTAGAAATCGAACTTATCAACATTGTTACTTCATTTTTAAAATATGTCGGCCACATATTTTATTAATTATATATTTTCTTATAAAATAATTAGCATTTAAATGTTTCAACTAAATGAGTATGGTATCTAAATGTTAAAATAGTGAAATTAACATGCACAATTATATACCAATAAATTAAAATATACAACAACATACTAATAAAAAATCCTTATATAAATTTAATTTACTTAATTGTTCAAATGGACTAATTTCCATTACTTTGCCAGGCAAGAAGTCACAATTACAGTTCAAATAAAAATTATGTTTCCTTTTGAGAAATTATAGAAGTGGCTCACACACAATTTTTCTCAAACATCTATATACATTACAAATAAATACAGTATTTATGATATCTCTGCCTCTACAGGAGCTTTACACCCATTTTTCCCTGTGTTCTTTTTATATAGCCCATAGGAAATTTCTGGAGAGCCTTGAAACAATGATTAATAAAGCAAGATCTCCCTCGGGAGACAGGAAGACTCAGCTCTGAGCTCTCATAAGGGCACCGCCATCCTGCCACTTAAAGTGCTCACATGCAAAGTTCAACAACTGTGAAGAAAGAACTATTAAAGAGGACGTACAAAGCAGTGACCTTGACAGACAAGTGCTCTTCATTTTGGCAATAAACAGCAGTGGGGCTGATAAGTGTTCATTGGCGCAGAGAGTAATTACCTATCTGTCAGCATGGCTGTGGCGTGTGTAGTAGTATAAATGGAACATACATAATGTACAGCAATAATACCACGCGTGCCCAACCAAATGGATTATCATTATTCTTGGGCCGAGGGCTTTTTTCTTCCTCTCTGCCCACCATCTCTGGGTAAATGCCTTCTGGCTATAATAATTTCCTTCTAATCTCTGTTCCATATTATAATTTTCATAGCCAGAACTGCACTAGAGAATCAATGCTTTTGTATCTATGGCTAAACAGAACACAGGTCTGTTAACAGCAATGTTGCTTCCAGCTCTCTGTTAATTTACATTAAGACAAGAATAAGCTGTAAATTCAGGCGGGATTGACTGTAAGACCGCAATGTCATGAAGAAAACTGCTGATAGCATGCAAACCAGGCGGCATATAAAATAGGCTCATCTCATTGGGGATTGTGGGTATTCTATGTACTCATCATTAGCATGTTGCTACGTTAAAATTAAATGCCACAGGTCAAACTGTAATCATGAAAACACATGCTTCTCATTCAAAACCCTTTTTGTGGTCAGGCTGGATTACATATAAACCTTTTGTGTCTGGTTGGCAGGCAAACAAATCAAAGGTTGTCCATCTGTCAGACTGAAGATGTACGCAGCAAATCATGTTCATACTTACAGTGACATAGACTTTTAAAGTTTGGCATTACAGGTCTTGAGGTGGTCATGTCATGGTCCAAACTGCCCTGCAGCTTCTGAAACATCACTGCTCCTTTGACATAAAGTCAAGACAGTGTGCTGCAAAAGCACTGTAAGAGGACATTTCCTATGATTCAACCCAGCTCAGGTGTGTTGCTGACACAAATGCCCGGAGGTAGTGGAACTTCAGATCTCTGTAGAGCATAAAAACATTTTTTTCTCTACTACAAATATTGGATTACTAGTTTGGTCAAAATTAAATTAAATTAACTTTTTTAAATGATTGTAAAATGGAAAGGTATTGTTTAAACACAAAAACACTGTATTAAATGCAAATAAATAATAATGTAGCCATTGTGCATTAACAATCTATATAAATAAATAAATGAAAATAAGTATGTATGCATGTGTGTGTGTGTGTGTGTGTGTGTGTGTGTACACATCTATATCTATCTATCTATCTGTCTATCTACAGCCTGAATTCTGGAAATGTTGGGACATTTTTTAAATTTGAATAAAATGAAAACTAAAAGACTTTCAAATCACATGAGCCAATATCTTATTCACAATAGAACATAGATAACATAAATGTTTAACCTGAGAAATTTTAAAATTTTCTGCACAAAATGAGCTCATTTCAAATTTGATGCCTGCTACAGGTCTCAAAACAGTTGGGACGGGGACATGTTTACCATGGTGTAGCATCTCCTCTTCTTTTCAAAACAGTTTGAAGACGTCTAGGCATCGAGGTTATGAGTTTCTGGAGTTTTGGTGTTGGAATTTGGTCCCATTCTTGCCTGATATAGGTTTCCAGCTGCTGAAGAGTTCGTGGTCATCTTTAACGTATTTTTCGTTTAATGATGCGCCAAATGTTCTCTGTAGGTGAAAGATCTGGACTGCAGGCAGGCCAATTCAGCACCCGGACTCTTCTACTACGAAGCCATGCTGTTGTAATAGCTGCAGTATTTGGTTTTGCATTGTCCTGCTGAAATATATTTCGTTTGGAGGGGAGCATATGTTGCTCTAAAATATATATAAAATATATACTGCTGGCGACTATGTGGCCAAACATTCAAGCTGCCCATACAGTATGCACTTATGCCTGTACCATCAGAGATGCTGGCTTTTGAACTGAATGCTGATGACATGCTGGAAAAGGTCTCCTCCTCCTGTAACCCGGAGGAGTCACGGCATCCGTGATTTCCAACAAGAATATCAAATTTGGACTCGTCTGACCATAGAACCTTTTCACTTTGAAACAGTCCATTTCAGCGAACATGGCCCCACAGGACAAGCCAGGCGCTTCTGGACCATCTTCACATGTAAACCCTTTTGCATGATAGAGCTTTAGTTGGCATCTGCAGATGGCACAGTGGATCAGCTGCCAGGCAGTGGTTTCTGGGAGTATTCCTGGGCCCATTTAGTGATGTCAGTGACAGAATCATGCCGATGAGTGATGCAGTGTCGTCTGAGGGCCCGTGCCCGGTTGCATAAAACATCTTAAGTGTAATTTTCCCTTAAGATCGCCCTTAAGCTTCCCTTACAATTAAGGGCGTTGCATAAAATATCCCTTAAATGACACTTAAGGGTTTCTTTAGGTGAAACGTCACAAACCCTTAGAATTTCTCTTAAGTATCCCATAAAGCCCGTTAAGTGTTGCAAAAAAGTCCCTTAACTGTCATTTCCCTAAGCATAACATAAGGTATGGAAAATGTCACCTTAAGTGTTACACAATGAGCAGATTCAATCCTGATCTTCTACAAGACATAATTGGCCGCTTTATAACAGATTTTAATTTAGGCATTTATTCACAGTAATCAAATTTCATAGCTAACTCAGACATGAGTGCATCTTGACATTTATATTCTATATTACCCCTGGGTGATGACTTGAAAAGCACACATAAAAGATATATTTTCGCAATCGTGTGTTTATTGTGTTTACATTTCTGCTTTTTATTCAGCTTAGCTGCAGCGATCGCTGCTGTATTCCATCATAAGATACTTCTATGAGTCCGGATTGGACTTTCAGCACAACAGCGCCCTCCGGCTTCGAGTATGAATGAAAAATACGCTGCATAGGAGTGTTTAGCGCTTCATAATGTTCACATTGCCACGTTTTGGATACGAATAAAATGACTATCTTGTCTCTTTGCATTTAAATATAGATTTATTCACGTTAGTCCCTGCAAATGTTATGTTTCTGTGAAAACTTACACCGCTATCTGTATTAACAAATAATGTGTCCATGGCAACAGTAGATTTTTTTTAACGGCAAAACCTGGGTCGCTGTCCTGAAATACTTAACGGTTTCCCTTAACTAAGGGAATGATTTAAGGGATTGTATACAACACCCTTAAGTCATTCCCTTAGGTAAGGGGAAATAATGCCTTAAGTGTCATACTTAAGGGAAAAACTTAAGGTGCTGTATGCAACCGGGCACCGAAGACCACGGGCATCCAACAAAGGACTTCAGTCTTGTCCCTTATGCACAGAGATTTCTCCAGTTTCTCTGAAACTTTTGATGATGTTATGCTCTGTAGATGATGAGATTTGCATAGCTTTTGCAATTTGACATTGAGGAACATTGTTTTTAAAGTATTCCAC
This sequence comes from Tor tambroides, assembly GCA_021397915.2. Classification (NCBI taxonomy): domain Eukaryota; kingdom Metazoa; phylum Chordata; class Actinopteri; order Cypriniformes; family Cyprinidae; genus Tor; species Tor tambroides. The sequence continues at coordinate 41,138 of JAFVLL020042600.1, read as the reverse complement.
AATCTTTTTACGCATTCTTTCACAGATCGAAGAGCCTCTGCCATCTTTACTTCTGAGAGACTCTGCCTCTCTAAGACATCCCTTTTATGTTACAGACCTGATGTCAATTAACTTAATTAGTTGCTAGATGTTCTCCCAGCTGAATATTTTCAAAATTTCTTGCTTTTTCAGCCCTTTGTTGCCCCCGTGCCAACTTTTTTGTGACCTGTAGCAGGCATCAAATTTGAAATGAGCTCATTTATTGGATAAAAGTGTAAAATTTCTCAGTTTAAACATTTGTTATGTTATCTATATTCTATTTTGAATAAAATATTGGCTCATGTGATTTGAAAGTCTTTTAGTTTTCATTTTATTCAAATTTAAAAAATGTCCCAACATTTCCGGAATTCGGATTGTGTGTAAATATATATATATATATATATATATATATATATATACTCACATATAAAAGTTTTTATAAAAGATTTTATAGAAAACTAGAAAAATTATTAAAAAGCATATAAATATATTTGAAAATGAAAATGCCAAAAGTAAGTCAATGCTGCAGAAAACACTTCTCAAGCACATTAAACAGCCTACACACCTGACAGGACAACCAAAATTAAATTGTCTGTGAGCGTCTTTAAAGTGTTTAATAATGTTTTTATCTGTTTTTGACAACTTTGGTCAAGCATTTTTCCCAAAGCAGGTTGCTCTGTGATTATGTGTCATTTGCACATGTGTTTTTCCACGGACAAGTGTTTTTTGTGACTATGAAGTTACTTCACTGGTATAGTTTTTGCATGCACTGCACACATGCCTGATTATTTGGTAATACAATTCATTGTTTTCATAGGTTATTACTGAACTTATCTATTAGCTGTTTCATTCCTAATCAAACGGCATCAAAATTTAAGAGTACTTAATGTAGCACAAACCGTACAGGACAAATTACACAATGAAGCTTCCTGTAGCTTAAACCGAAGAGAATGGTGCGAGCAATGCCAAGGTCATGGGTTCGAGTCCCAGGGAATAGATGAACTGATAAATTGTACACATTCAACGCAATGTAAGTCACTTTGGATAAAAGCAACTGCCAAATACATGTGTTTAAATTGGGATTTAGACCAAACTCTACAATATTAGCAAAAACAACAGTACTACATTACCATTAACTATGATGATAACATCATACAACACTGACAAAGAGGTCCACACGTGAACATATTCAAGGGCTGTTATTATAATTGTAAAGGATGTTATTATCTGATGAGATGAGGCCTGGGTCATTTATGTTTCCTCACACAGCAGGGAGTGAAGGATGCCCCTGTAGCACTGAGATGGCAATCTCACCACCGCAGGTCAAATAGAACATGGCAGGTCAGTGTTTAGCCAGACTGACATGCTAGAGAGATACAGCAAAGATTTGAGGGTCAAGCGCACAACAGTAAGGCTGCTAACAGGGCCTTGTTTCCTCTAAGAGGGCACCAATGAAATGAACTTCTCTGCTACACAGAATGTTACTATAAATGCATTATGCATTCCAAATCTCTGTAAGCATGCTGTTCTTAAATCTGAACAGAATACATAATTAATATAACCATTGAGGTAGGCTAACTCTTTCACTGTGGAATTAAAAAATAATTTGAATTCATTCTCTTTTTTTCATATTTAATGTTTTATGTAGACTAATAAATACTAAAAAATACTGTACATTGGATGCAAACTAAAAAAAGAAAAACATAAGATAGCATCTGAATTGTTTGGGAAGTTTTCCAGTGGCATTCATCAGAAAGTCCAGTATTTTTTTCTTGTGAATCATCATCTTTTTACAGGACAATTTCATTTTGAAAAGGGGACAAAAAAGGTGCTAACGATAACTGAAAGCCAAAAATCTGCTCAACACATTATGTCAAGAGACACAGCAACCCTGTGTTTTGGCCATTGATGCATGTGGCAAATGGTTCACTTATTTATTTATTTTTTTCTAAGAAATTCTGTAATCATAGTGTATATTGTGCCTCAAATCTGAAACAAAATGGCTTTTGTATCTTTCTACAATAACATGAGCATCATTCTAATTGTGACCCCACATTCAGATTTTTCAGATTAGACACTAGTTTAAAAAAAATCACAGTGGGAAAGCCAAAATTTTGCAATCTTGCAATGATTCTAAAGAGCTTGATGTGGAATGAACTGAATAAAAATGAATTTATGTGTCCAAAAAAATGATTTTGAAGGGAAAAGGCTCTGAATACTGGTCTATACTGAAAGATATTGGAGACATAAATAAAGGCTCATTTATTTTAAACCACGCATGGCCACTACGCTATTAATTTACAGAGTATTGCCATTTGCCAAGTTTAGCGTAAAAATTGGCCAAAAAATTGTGCATGAATTGGCAAGATGTTGCCAAAGCTAGAGCCAATCTTGGAAACGAAGCATTTGTGAATCTTGGAACACAAAAGTAGACAATATAAGAGATTCCAGAATAATAAACTATGATTAAATAATAAAATAGATTAGCTGTGTCTGCCTGCTAAAATCTCACCATAATTGACTAATGGCTTGACTGCATAGCCAGCATTTTCCAGCAGGCTGCAGGCAGTGAGGCACAACTGCATCAACTGCTGTAGCCACTGGCAAATGCGCGGGTTATACTTGTAAATTCTTAGGGAAATATTAACTGTAAAATACGTAGGTGTGGTTTGTAAATCGGGTGGGCGCAAGCCTCGTAGCATGGCTGCCGTGGGGGCTGTGACAGTGCTGATTTACTGTGCTCGATCTTTGAGGTCACAGAGGTCAGGAATGGGGAAGGCGAGGTACAGAGGCTGGGCGCTGGGGGTTGTGGGAGGAACAGCGCCAGTAGTGGACTCCAGCTGACATCCGCTTCAGCCTTTTCTGCCCTTTGTCATGCGCCCTCCTCACTCTTAGAGCTGTCAGTGACTTGTCAGAACCAATCAGAGAACGGCATTAGTATCTGCCAGCCATGTACAAGCTTGGACAGTGATGACATCAAATTTAGTGCGCCACAAGCACCATATGAAAACAGATGTCCTCATTACTGGGTCGCAACTGCTTTAAAAGACAGCATGCTCCTATAAGTAAACAACAAATCGCATTGAGTGACTCTGAGGACTGCTATTTTACAACTTTATGTCAAGTTTATGAAATCACAATTCTAAAATTAGAATTCAACTTTAAACTAAAGGGCACAATTGTCACTTTGAATAATTTCAGCCATTTATTCTTGTAAAAATGTCATAAAATACAGTGTGTGTGTGTGTGTGTGTGTGTGTGTATACACCCATATACATACAATGTATATACATATATTTCCTTTTTCGCAAAATTAACTAGTCTTTAGCGTTTATATATATATATATATATATATAGCGATATATACATACACACACAAATACAGTTCTTTTGACTTTTTTTTTACAATAGTACAAAACTGATATATATATATATATATATATACATACATACATTCTGTGTGTGTGTGTGTGTATACATATATATATATATATAATATATTTACTTTTGTACTATTGTCAAAAAAAGGGTCAAATTTTTTAAAAAATAAATTAAATAAATATCTGATGTATGTGAGCCTGTGCGATCCCACATGACAAAAGTAACTTTATTGAAAAGGACAGATTGCTGCTTGTCTGACTGACTTAATCTGTTTGATTGAGCAATGAGACGCCTTCGGCTTCACAAGTCCTTCAAAGGTGGCAGATTTTTTTTTTTTTTACTGGTGTGAAAGAAAGCTTTTCCCTGTGCCGCTCACACCGATAGCCTTATAAGCTTTATTTATTGGCTTTAAACATCTTTATTCATTGGCTACTTCCCAAGCCTTTTCACTTCACCAATCTGCAACAAAGGACGCAAGCTTGGACAATCTGTCAAGTGTCACTGTCATTGATTACAGGACAACACGGGGCGGCCAATGAGACTTCAAAATCCTCAACCGTCAAACTTAGAGAAAAGGGGCTCTGAAAATTCCCCAGGCAGCGCTGCACTTCCCCTGCCTCAAAAGAAGGCCACATTATCGAGCTATACATTCATTTGCTCATGTTCAAGAGCCATTATAAGTATCTAACTCCTTCTCCTCCCACTGTCTTTCACAGGGGACGTGGGTATAACAAAGGATTTGTGACTATTGTGCTTGATCTGAATTTTATTTAGCTCTCCATATGTTTCTCTGGCCCCAACTGAAGTCAAAAGCTTATGCTCAGGCTAACACGGCCCACTAACCGTTAAAAAAGAAGAGTACTCAATAATCACTGAGGCTATTGTGCAATTTTAAAGTTAGAGACAAAGCACCACATCCCCAATGAGTGACTCACAGTCTATTCTAGATTTGAATCACAATGAATGTCTCACTATACAAGACTATCGGTTTCAACACCACGCAAGCACCTGTTTCGAAATCTAAGTAATTAAATCTTATCATTTTTCAAAAGTTTAGTTTACCTATGGAAGCTTATTTCCGCCACCGATAAAAAAAAAGGTAACTGCGACTGTCTCACAATTCTGACTTTTTCTCACAGTGTTAAGTTCATATCTCACAATTCTGACATTTTTTTCCGAGTTTATATCTCTCAATTCGTAGAAATAAACTTGCAATTCTGAAAAAATTAAATTTTAAGATATAAACTCACAAATTGTTAGATAAGTTGTGACTGTGAATTCATACCCCAGAATTCAGATTTTTTTCATGTGACTTTGTGTTTATAGATCAAAATTTAGAATTTTTTATGTATATCCCACAATTTGAATAAATTTTCTCGCAAATTATTACTAAGCTGCGATTGCGGGCTTATATCCCACAATTCTGATTTTTCGCTTAACTTTGTGTTTATAGGTCACAATTCAATTCACAATTTTTGTCTCACAATTCTGAGAAAAAAGTCAGAACTGTGAGATATAAAAAAAGTCCTATTGTTTATATCTACAACTGTGACATAAACTCACAATCCTGAAAATAATTTTCAGAATTGCAACTTTTGTTGCAATTGCGAGTTTATATATACAGTATCTCACAATTTTGACATTATTGTCGCAATTCTGAGAAAAATTGTTTTCAGAATTGCAACATTTTTCTCATAATTGCGAGTATGTCTCTCACAATTCCGACTTTTTTATATCTTGATTCTGATATATAAAATCGCAACTCTGAGAAGGAGTTAATTCGATAAAAATCCACAATTACCTTTTATACTTTTTATACCGGGCAGAAATAAACTCTTACAGCTTATCTCTATCATCTTTGTCATGCACACCAAGCATGCAACACTAGCACAGTTTGTCTCGCAGACAGGAGTACAGAATTAGCTCTAACAAGGTCTCTGGTGCTTTGACTTTCACTTCCGAGTGTAGCGAGAGAGTCGGAGCTCCAGATCTGCCCTTAGTGACAATTTGCCCACATCACAAAGCCGTCATCGGTAATCGAGTCTGACTCATGACACGCCGCTCAGAGGGAGAGAAGCTCATAGCATCGGTGCTGGATGCCTTCAGCCCCTCCGGCTAAAGAAAACCGCCATGCTCTGACCGCTGTGTGAAAGCGCACAACTGTTTCCTGCTAAAACCTTCCTTTACCAGCAGCAGCCATGCACAATTATGTAGGCCACTGTAAACAGGGTTTTTTTGTTTTGCTGTGGGTTGCAGTCAAATTCACACTAAAATGTCTCATAATTAATAAGATGAATGGATTTTCTTAAGTCTCTATTTTACAAAGAAACATGTAAGCATATTGATATACACAAGTATAAAAAAAACATTTTTCACCACAATCTTTTATAAAAATTAAATCGATTCCTTCTGAGCTATTAGCCTGCTTTCTAATGAGGCTGAAAACCCAATGAGCAGGAACAAGAAATTATTGAAGCTCAGTGATGAGACACAAAAGACTGCTAATCAGGAAAGACTTCACCAGCTCAACCAAATGTCCATTCATCCAAATTCTTCCCATCAGACCAAGACGTTCATTACACTATTCCAGTGGAAAGTGTAAAATCAAGCATTTTATTCTAAAAAATACACAAAACATTCAATATACCATATACAAAACAACAATACAACAACAATATAGCTACAATAAAATATTGTTTTGTATACGATATATAAAACAATATTTCATTTCCATATTCTACATCTATATACAGTGTGTGTTTGTGTACACACACACACATACACATGTATGACTTTTTCTCTATATAAGATTGAATATATATAAATATCATATACATGTCAATATACAACCTGTCTAACAATCAAATTAAATATATATGTTGATATATAATCTATCTATCTATCTATCTATCTATCTATCTTTTGCATTCTCTTTCCTTAATCTCTCCCTGTCTAGCTTGTATTAATCTGAACAATGCCTGAAACTTTGTATTACGAGCACTTCCTGTGTTTATTTGCCTCTTTATGATGAATCGCTTATTGTATTCCTCAATTGTAAGTCGCTTTGGATAAAAGCGTCTGCTGAATGAATAAATGTAAATGTATCTATCTGATAAATAAAATCTAGTCTTCCTTATATTTTAAGCTTCATGATCGAACATGTAAGATAGTTTCCATTTGATGCTAATCTTTCTTTAGCTATTATTATTTAAGGTTGTTCATAAATGGAGCAGATTATTTTAGCCAGACTGCTCAGACAGGTTGATCTTGTCTCCTCAAATCACAGATTGCCCTTTTTTGTTTTTTTGTTCTGGTCAAGTGTACCAGAGAGGCAAATTTATGCAATTAGGTCACAGCGATGGCCAGTACAAGGGGGCACTTATTAGTCGACACTGATTCGAAATGAAAGTGATATTTCACACAAGTGAAATAAAAAGAAGCAAACAAATAAGTTCATAGGACGCAATCTTCTAAACAACACAACGAGATCGCAAATAAATAAGCGACAAAGACAGCGAGATGTGCACCACACATGATAAGAATCAAATTACGCTCCAATATGCCGGGGCTGCCCGACGCTGGCCTTTTTTTAATTTGAAAATATGCAGACAGATTGTGTCCCGACTGCCAGGACATGATTATATTTTAAGTGTGTAATATTCTAGAGGGCCCCCTCCACCCTGTCTGTCTGTCTCTCTATTCCTGTTTCTGTCTCTCTCTCCCACCTCACTCTCTGTTTCTGTGTCTCTCAGCCCCTCTGGCTGCTCTCACCTCTCCCCTGCCCCACTGGCACACACACACAGCTTCTTTGGCTCCCGACATCTTCGCCCACTGCGCTACAGATTGGAAGGCGCACAATACCCCAAATCCCTCCTTGCAGCTACAATGCAGCCAGTGTCCATCCTCTCTTCTCCTCTCCTCTCCTCCGCTCCCTCACAGTAACTGGTGCGCACAGAGGTGGGAGGCCGGGGGAGCAATGAAAGGCCCATAGGAGCGAGTGGACAGCTCGAAGCCACACAAAGCCCAGTGCACGGCAAACAAAGGTTGTGTGGTTCATCATTCAGTCCAGTGCCACTCTGGCAGCTGCCTCTGCCACGCTCACGCTGACAAACGTCCAGAAAAACAGATGGTTTGTGCATTCATGACCAGTTTAGTGAAAGCCCAAGAGTCGAGACTATTCAGGGGAGTTTTTTTGTCAGCCATTGGATAATAAAGCTTTTCAGTCTAGTAGAAAATTAGAATTGCATTTGAAAATTGTCCTTTAATTATTGAGGTCACCCCGGCTCTTTGGAAGAGGAAGGTTCTAGCTTTTTCGGTGTGCACGACTGATCTGAAAAAATGGGCTGCTTCATTTCACTTTTTCAGTCCCACCAATACATTTACATATATTTTTTTAGTCTCTTTGAGAGTGAGGTTCCCAGCTGCATGAATAAACCGAGAATAAACAAAGCAAAGATGAAAGCTGGTCTGAGAATAAAGGTTTTACCAGCCAATAACAAAAGGATGCTTCACAACAAGTCTCTCAATCAATCAAAACCCTGTTTAGATATTAACACTGTAACTGTATTTATAGTGAACTGGTACTAAAGCATGCAGAAACTTTTGCTTTTATCTTATACAAATATCTCAGTGTCCAGTGGCAAAATTTTAATAGGAGAGATTTGGCAAGAAACATTTAAGGAATATTACAGGGTTACAAGTTAAATTCAAATCACACTACAAAAAATATAAAGTAAAAATACAAGTAAACTCTAAATAAATGTTGATTGTCACAAAAAATAAACTCAAGTTAAACTACAAATAATAATAATAATACAAGATAAACTCTAATTAAATGTTGATTGCCACTATATATATTATTTAGTGGTGTCAAAATTAGCGCGTTAACGCACGCGATTAATTTTTTCTGATTAACGCGTTAAAAATATTTAACGAAATTAACGCAGGGGCGGGGCTAGGGTTGACCACCCCATTCGCAACTGCTGCCTCTGTCTCTTTTTTCTTGAAAAGGATTGCGTTTATTTAGATGCAGAACGTCTTTATGACCACATCAAACGGGAGACGTTTCGGACGCGCTCTAACTTCGCCTCCGCGCCAGGCGCGAGTCAAACGAGCGCGGAAAAGATACTGTGCTCGTAGCGCGCGCTCTTCAAATACACGCACAAAGGTGCCGGCGCGCGCTGTAGCCTGTATCATTTCATATCAAACGCATGCAATGTCCTAGTTATGCCGTCATTTAAGGCATGAAGTTACCAAAAAGGCGATTAAAGCTGCCTTAAAACTGTGCATGCATGCAATATGTTATATATGCGTCACATTTAAGAACATGTCTCTGAAATGGTTTTAAAAACTGTCCTGAGGCATCCCAGTACTGTCTCCCTCATCTAAAACACCCGATTCAACTCGTCCGCTCATTAGTAGAGACTTTAAGACCTGAAGTGGGTCAGAAAAGGTAAAGAGAGTTTCATGTCAGATCCGCGTCACGTTCAGCAGCAGCAGCTTTTAAAGCTATAGCAGGCAAATAAGCTAATAACCAGCTGCTGTGATGTCTATTAATCCAAGAACCAAAGAAAAAAAAAGAGGAAATCAATAACTTTTATAGCTTTAATGGGTCCATCTATATTTAATTTAGAATTTAGCGTTTGGTAAGTATTCATTTTCTGTATATTTCTGCTGAAGGGCACAAGTAGCTAAATATGTAATTTATTATAATAGGTTCATGTGATGATTGTTTTAAGTTCATTTAAATTAGAAGTTAAGTCTAATAAATGTTCAAATTTATAGCTCTCAATTATACTGTAATGCTGAATGGCTACAGTCAATGGTTAAATATTCAGGGGAAAAAACTATTTTATAGAGACATCAATAGTATTGATATCAGTGATGCTGGCCTTCAATCATAAAAAAGATGCCATTAAAGAAATATTAAAAATATACTGTCTTTATGTTGTTTGTACATTGTACATTTGAAGATTGAATGCGAAATTATTGCAATATAAAAGTATATTTAAAAACTTTAATGTTAGTTGGAATTAATCGCGATTAATTTTAGAAAAATGTGCGATTAATTAGTTTATTTTTTTAATCGATTGACAGCACTAATATATATATATAAATTTCAACTAGCCAAAGTTGAAAATACAAAAAAATACAAAGTAAAAATACAAGTTAAACTCTAAATAAATGTTGATTGTCACAAAAAAATAACTTTGACTAGTCCTTGTTTTCTTTTAAAAATTAAATATTTGGCAGGAAATATTTAAGGAATATTCCAGGGTTACAAGTTAAACTCTAAATAAATTATGATTGCCACAAATTTTTTTTATATATATACATATATACATATATATATATATATATATATATATATAGGCAATTTTGTGAATGAGGCCAGTTTTAAATGAAAGCATTTACATTAATTGTTTTGTTAAAGCTAGTATTATTTGAGCTGTAATGCTGTTTAAATAATCATTTTTAAAGTTGTTGGGGTTTTAAGATTTATGGCATTCTGTTGACATGTTAACAAAGTTGTAAAATTGCTTATAACTATACAAGGTTATGAGAAATTTAACCACACTAAAATCATGTTAATATATATATTATATACATCTTGTGGCTATACTGAAACAGTGAGTATTTTAACGTTTACGGATTTTCCCAATTCATTTCCATTGTAAGTATCTCACTGTAACACAGATAATTTTTTTAAAGTGGAAATTAAGTTTTGTGTTAATCAGCAATCGTGATCGCTTAACTTGTACTGAACGCTAAAAAGCATTTCCTGACCCTCCAGAGCAATTATATTTATTTTTACTTTACGAAACATGACTTTCTGATCTAATATCCAATAAGCAATGCATGGTTTATGCAAGGCAAGTGTCATCACTGTATGTTTGAATCTGGCATGGTTTTGTCACAGTCTCCAAGTGGGATGCTTCCACATCTGCAGCATAATCGATAACAGATGAGTGAGTCTCAGGCCCTGAATCTTTCATCAGCACGCCTCTCTCCGCAGCAGATGGCAGTGCCACCAAGCCCCAGCCTGCATCCGACAGCACCAGGTCCTGCCCCGCGGTGCCCGCCGAGAGCACCATCCTATAGAGCGGGCGCTGCACATGCCACCCTAACCGCACCTACAGGCACCTTCAGCATCCTCCTGGAACATCGTCAGCATCAGGACCCCAAGCCGAGCTGAAGGGAGATTAAAGCCATTGTCGGCGCGCAGCTCTGAGGCACTGACCATTAAAGGCAATGACGCGTGGCATTGGGCTCCATTTCCTGGTTTGGCAATGTATTTGGGTATCAGGTTGATGCGCCTCACATTTGACGCACAAGATCACATACATTTGCCTGGCGATGAATAAATCAGAGCGGCGTGAAAATGGCTTTGTGCAAACTTGGTGACAAAAGAACGTGCCTGTGTTTCTTAGTCTAAATTAAAGATGAATATGACAGCTACATGTCAACATTCCTGCTCCAAAAGCATCTGGATGTTTAATATTAGATTCTTGCTGAAGTCTGAAGATTTAATGGCAATTTAAATATGTACATTATATACAAATTAACATGAAATTTTATTCCTGTCATGTCCTACAAATTTTACTGTAAAACAGCTCCTGAAAAAGAACTATTTACTATAGTAAAGCATCAAGCTTTGATACTCGTGCAACAATCATTAAATATGTAATATATAAAAAGAAACTAGAGTTAAACAGGATTAAACATCTATTAAAATAATAATAATACATTTAAAAACTCTCTGAAGTCTAATTTTGTCAAAAAGTTAAATATTAATCTGTACAAGCAACAACTGCAAGAAACATGCAAACAGTATGTGATATAACTGGTTCAGATCATCTTAATAATAATGCGAAAACTTCATCACAGCTTTCTAGACCTTTCTACCCAAATTAACATAATCATTGTACTATTTGCATAATCACAGAGCTTATTTGTCCATGTTATTTATCATTAACAGATAAACAGCAGACAAAACAACATGCTACATGCTGAAATTTCTGTGAATATGGATTACAAAAACAACAAAAATATGAATTTGTAATTTGGATTGCATTATGGTTACTTAATTATATGACTACTCTTTCAGCCAAACTAATACAGGCTCTGGCCTCTTTCTGTATAACAGAAAAACAAATCAAAGCTCCTTCTGTAACAGCGCCCTCCTCTGACTGCATCCAGAAATACATATAAAACCATTCACATGAAAGATGATACACCTTTAAAAGTGTATTATGTCCTGTGTATGATCAGATTAATGCGAGAAATTGAAAAACTGAATATATCTTGACAAAAGGAGTAAACAAAATCTTTTGGAGCAATAAATAAGGCCGTTATTCCATCACCCTGCTTTCAAAGCAGATTAAGTTGTTTGAAATCTCTTTACAAGATTACACGCAAATGAAAGACATTGGCAAGAATTTAATACATCTATCTGAAAGCATTTTCTGTGACCTGAAATTCAAAAACATAAATATGTACTACTTTCAGGGCCAATGCTTCTTTTCTGTTGAAAACAGATATTGTACACAGATATAGTATTTGATAAATATGATCAAAATGACCTGGAGTGGATTGCAGACAATCTGTGAGGTACATGTTCACAGCGTGTCATCACAGCCGAAGAGGGGAGACTGTTGTGCAAAATACTCAACTGCTTGAGTTCATTTGAGCCAGCCTATTTTACAAGACAAAAACATCATGCTGCTACTGCATCTCTTGCAGCGGTGGGCGTCAAGTAACCTCAGCATCAAAAATGAACACTAACCTCTGAGCCACATCTCAGCTTCATTACAGAGTGGAAAAAGTCTGTTTGGAGCGGACACAGTATTTAACGCTTTAATTAAGTGCATTCAGTTTATTATTAGTTATTAAGTGCATATTTTTTTAAAAAGCTTTATTAATAACTTTAAAGGAATTGTTCACCCAATAATGAAAAGTGCTGAAAATTTACTCACCTTCAGGGCTTTCAAGATGTAGATGAGTTTGTATCTTCATCAGAATAGATTTGGAGAAGTTTACATTAGGCCTACATCTCTTGCTCACAAATGGATCCTCTGCAGTGAATGGGTGCCGTCAGAATGAGAGTCCAAACAGATGGTAAAACATCGCAATTATCCACAAGTAATCCACAAGACTCCAGTCCATCAATTAATGTCAATCAAAGAGAAAAACTGCATGCTTGTAAAAAACAAATTCATCAAGACACTTTAACTTTAACGTTCCTTAAACCATAATAACGCATTCCCCAGTGAAAAAAAGTCCATCACCTTGTTGTCCACTTTTCAAAATCCACCAACAAATTTATTTAAGTCAAGTCACCTTTATTTATATAGCGCTTTATACAATACTGATTGTGTCAAAGCAGCTTTACAGTGTCAATGGGAAAATAGTTTGTCAATAATGCAAGAGGACAATGACAAAGAGTCATTTTTCCAGCTAAATTCAATTCATCCAGTTCAACTCTCTTCCCAACAGTGTCTGTGTAATCAGTCAATCAGTTTAAAACAGTTTTTGCTTGTAAATGGTGTTTGATCTGTGCATATTTCTCTCCTGATTCAGATGAGAACTTTTACACTTGAGAAGCAATATTATAGATAAAGGACTAAAGGTATTTTAGCTGGAAGCAACAGTTTGACGTTAAAAACGTCTCAATAATGAATTTGTTTATTACAAACATGCAGATTTTCACTTCACAAAACATTAAATGATGGACTGGAGTCGTGTGGATTATTTTTTATGAGCTGTTTGGGCTCTCATTCTGACGGCACCCATTCACTGCAGAGGATCCATTGGTGAGCAAGGCATGTAATGCTACATATCTCCAAATCTGTTCTGATGAAGAAACAAACTCATCTACATCTGAGGATGAGTATATTTTCAGCAAATTTTAATTGTTGAGTGAACCATTCCTTTAAAAATGTAAAACTTTTTAATTACTGAAAAAATACTAAGTGCACCTTCCATTAAAAAAAAAAAAAAAGTGTTGTTGGTACAACAGCAATTCAAGTCATTTGGCTGTGTGATTGTATTTAGTTTTACATTCCATCCAGATCAGTTCTTCTATTTGAGCAATAACAATTTCATTTTCATGCAGCATTTATTCTATGAACACTCTCATGCTGCCCTATTCAAGGTTTGATACATAAGAACGGTCACTTTGATTTCATACACCTCCACTGAACTTTCACCCTCCATCAGAAGATTCCCATGTGCGACTTGCACGTCACTATTAAACACCTCACAAACCATGACCCCCGGCACACAGCCCCGACCTGACCTCACAATCTCATCTGTTCACCCAGCCCAGTCTACAGCAATCGATTTCTCACCTGCACTGCCACAAGGACAAACTCCCCTGATTCCCTCCCACCTGAGCTCCAAGTCTCTTTATATCTGTTATATTATAAACCCATGCATATATTTCTTTCTGAGAAAGAAATAGAGCATTTAAATGGTAATACAGCATTTAAAACTCAGGGTTTAACAGGGTCTATAACTGCAAAATAAAACTGGAGCACTACTCCGGTGAATGCTAATGGCATGAGACATAAACTAAAATGTGATGTGGCACAAACGCACCATCATGGATCAGTGTACATCTAACCTACAGCTGTAAGAACCTTTACTTTCTCACTTAACTCTGATTAATGAGGAGCTTTTAGCTTGAAGGAAACCAAGAGAGCCACATGTGCCCAGGCAGACAGAGGCTGGAGACATTAACAGGGCCTTGTGTGCACAGTTACCAAATGGCTGCTGCTTGGTTAGCTGTAAGCTTCATTTTGGGACCTTTTCCTCCCATATTTAATTAAAACATCATTATCACCTCTCTGTGTACTGAGCTGTGTTACAGCAGATACAATTCAGACCGGTTTTCTTAATTGGTCTTAATGGGTAGATTGCATATCACATGCTCTGCCTTTTCTCACTGAATAGTGAAGCAAAGTTGGAGTGCAATTATTCGGTCACATGCTTTTATGAACATGTAGCACTGTCATGTTTTTAGAAGAAAGATTTAGTTTGTTTTTAATTTAGGGCATTAAAAGATTAGCTCACTTAACAATAACAATTAAACAATTAAAATTCTGTCATCATTTTACTTTGTGCCAAAGTCTTTCACAAATGGAGAAATTTTAAAGGCTGTTTCCATTTTCTTTTAAATGTAAATACAATGAGCAGTATAAGCTCAAAAGCTTGAAAAATGCAAAATAAAAACAAACAGAAGGAAAATGCAAATGAATTATAAAAGTATCATAAAACAGGCCTGAATGCACTATACATATTTCATACATGAGAGAAGTTTCATTTCATTCAAGTTGCAATGAATCATTCTTTTGAGTCAAATCTTTAATGAATCGGTTGATTCAGTTAAAAAAACTGGCTCAATTCAGAATAGCATACTACATAGGCTACTACTTTCAATATTTCTGCCATTTAAAGATGTGTCAGAAGTAGTAAGAGTAGTATTATGCTGTTCCAAATTCAAAAATTGATTCGTTCATGAATCAAGCTGATTCGTTTCTTGAGTTCAATGATTCAATGATTCGGTCACAGCTGTTTACAGCTCGCTGGAGGTGAATATTATCAGAACAACTTAACCTTCATCCTTCCCTCGCATTTTGTAACAAATCTTTCCCTTGTGGGTCAAAAAAAAATTTTTCTTAATATTTATGTAGGTTTTTTATGATTTTTTGGTGATTAAATAAAAATCACCAAAAATCACCATTTTTTTTTTTTTTAAATCAAAAATGTTTTTTTTTTTCAACATTCCATTCATTCCTATGGTGGGTCAAATTGACCCTCTGAGGAAGGATTTGTTACTTTAAAAAAAAAAAAAATTCCGGGTCAAAATGACCCGAGGGAAGGATGAAGGTTAACATACTACTTTTATGGTGTGCTAATATGAAGCTTTAAAGACATTAAAAGAAAACCATAACAGTCTTCAGAATTTCATTTTTGCATTCCACTCAAGTCGACATGGTGATTACATGTTGACACAGTTTTCACACAATTGCAGGTCAAAAGTTGAGAGCCTTAATTACGTAAGTCACCTCACATATCAAACAGGCACCGAGCTCTTTTAACAGATGTGTTGACATTTTCTCCGCGCCAACACAAACACCTCCAGCCCGCAGAGAGTCGCAAATCCACATGCGTGAGGCGATAGAGCTTATTGCCCGTGGTCTGATTACATTCAGCGCTTGCGTGTTTACCTGTCGTGCGTGCTGTACGCGCCCAGAAAAAACTTGAACAGACCTTGGAGCAGACCTTGCAGATAAACCGTTGTTTAGAGGCATTAATATTCAGCAGGCACCGCTGCCAACACCTTGAACAGATGCACATGGCACATCCTTGATGGCCTGATGGAGCCACACAGAGCATGTGAGGCTGCAGTCACATCACCCGTTCTCCTCTCTCGCCTCCTCATTGTTGCTGAGACGAGCGCAAGCCTGGCTCCCCTGGCATAAACTAAGTGGCTGGCTGGCATATGGTGTAACCTCCATTTGAGTGCTAAAAGCTGGAGATTGTTTTTGTGGAGCAGATGTTGGTGGGTGCAGTAGTGGCACAGCTGACTCTTTCAAACAGCTGGGAACCGTGTGTGACCCACATAAAGGGAAGTGGCCGTCTGCGTGTTCCCGCCAAGCAGGGGCACAAAATCGAGCTTGTCTCCCTTTTGCACATTTGAATTTTGGAGGTGCAAATTCAACCTTTCAGCGTATAGGGCAGTGTCACTCTGCCTGTTTAGATTACTGATAATACAGATATTTAAAGGTGAAGTGGTTTTCTTTTTTTAAAGTTATTTAATAAAAAAAAAAATTCTGTCATGACTTAGGCTACTTACCCTCATCTCATGTCATAGATTGCAACAGCCATGAAGTCAAAACCCGGAAGACTAATTCGCCATGGGTTCCCATTTGGATTTTCCTTTGGGTTTTTTAATTGAATTTTTCAATTTAAAACAGGGCAATGGTAAATATTAACTGACAATACTTTTACTTTTTTCTCTGTAATGTAAATTACACACATCCATACTAAAAAATGCAAATTTTGAAGCAGTTATGTTTATTTTTAAAAACATATGTTTGTAATAAGTAAGTAAATAAGAATGTTTGGGGGGGGGGGGGGGGGTATGTGTGCAGTTTTTGTTCTACAAGAAATGCGTTTTGACGTCACGACTGCAACACTCTATTCCAAACCTGTATGACTGACTTTTTTGACAGAGTAAGATATTTTGGTGACCCATTTTCCCATTTGACTTCCACTCTAATTTTTGTCCATACAATGGAAATCAATGGGAACCGTAATTGTTTACTTACCAGCACTCTTCAAAATATCTTCTTTTATGTTCCTCAGAAAAGAAAGTCACACAAGTTTTGAAACGACATGAGGGTAAGTAAATGATGACAGTATTTTCAAAACAAATTTGAGTCATTTTTATTTTATTTCGATGTTATAATACTTTCTCCTATAGCAGTTATGCATAGACAACGATAATAAGCTGTTTGTGGGCTGATTTTGCCAAACATGTAAACACTGTGGCTCGGTAGCACAGGGTTGCCAAGTTTTAACAACAAAACCCGCCCAATTGCTACTTAAAACTAGCCCAAAACTAGCCCAATCACGTTTCAAGGGGGGTCCCCAAGTAAAAATAGCGTTCATGGGGAATAAGTCCATGTTTTATGGTGGGGTTCCCATGGTCAAATTTGCATTCTAGGGACTAAATATCACGTAATTGGGGTAGTTTAAACCCGCGGACATAAAAAACAACCCACGCCAACACTGTTAAAGTAGCCCAATTCTTGGCAACACTGCTGTGGCACTTTAAAAACACTGCATTGTATGAGCGGAAACAATGGTGTGAGTTTGGGGCAGGGTTATTTGTTAGTCTGACCAATGGAAGATGGGGGAGTGTTCAGGAACCCTGTTTGAAAACAATAGGTGAGCTCCACTCAACCAAATGTGCCTTGCAATGTGGACTTCACAGGCTATTCACCATTTTTAATGAGATTCCAATCCAAAAGGAGCTACCATGTTCAGTTTGAAAGGCACTGTGAACAGCATAGGAAATAAGGGAACACTGGTACATCACAGGTTATGGGAGGTAAATATACAGTCAGTTATTGAATATCACTCCACCAATTAACAAAGTTTGAATAAAATAAAAACAGTGAAAAAGAGTTGAGTTTAATTAGTCCAAAGTATGGTTTGTACACAGTTGGTTGTGGCTAAATGTGAGAAACTACAACTACTGCGGTTAAATAAGATACAGTACAAATCAAATATGTCCAATTTACATTTATTTTACGTTAACCGATATCCCGTGTTCAGGGAATAAGGAGCAGTGAACAGGGACTTTGTGAATCAGAACATAAGCATTCGATGAAACTAGTGGCACAAAAATGACACACTTCAGAATGAACAGCAATAAATAAAGCATTTTTGCCACAAACAAACCAATGGAAAACAACAAGATATTAAGTTATTTGTGTATCCAACGCCATGCCTGTCTCATTGTCATGGTCATGTACAAATGAAGATTACTCTACGCTCGTAATGAGGATGCCAAGGCCATTATCATCTGTGCTTTGATAAATGTTGTGGCATTCTCTAAGCAGATGGGGCCTTGTGTTTGGGGTGGGATGGTGGGAGGGCACCTTTCACGAGAGCAGTTTGCTAGCATGCCTACACAAAAGGTGACTAAATATCCTCACTCATCCCAAATGAACAAAAAACAGGACTTTGGCTGCGGAATTCATTGTACTTAAAGTGACAGTTTGTCTACAATGAAAATACTGTCATCATTTACTCACCATCATGTCCTTCAAAACAAGCCACATAAAGTTATTATACTGTATAGCAGCAGAAGATCAAATGTACTTTATGAATGACTTTTTATGGTGTTTTTTAGCTTGACAGCTGCTGGTCACCATTTAATTTTACTGTACCATTCCTTCAAGAAACCTTGTTTTCAGCACATCTTATTAACAGGGCTTGATGCATACTTTTCTCTCCACTGAACATGATTTTTTTTAGACTTTTTAAGGACCTGCAGAGACTATCGCACATGCTTCTAAATTCATTTTACAGTTTGCACACATATTTTTAGTCGCAAATGCAGAGAAATACTTACATTGACAGGTCCTGGAATAAATACTACTCTGTTTTTATAGTCAGTTAAGACCCATTCACACCAAGGATGAAAACTAAAATGATAACGATGATTATGAAGTATTCTATGAGAATACTGAAGTCAGTAGAACTGAAGAACGATATCACTGGAATCACTTTCAAAATTTTTCCAGCTAATGAACAAAAAAAACATTGACAGCCAAACAGAATCCACCTGACTTTAAAGAACTCAGACCCACACAACTATCTTTATAGTTATAAATGAAAACAAGTTTAAGCTACATTAAACTATAAAGGTGGATCTGCCATATATATATACATGCATAAAAAATCATATCACTCCAAGTTATGATTTATAAATAAAATACACTCTTCCAATCGTATAACACTCACAAAAAATGGTAGCCTGCTTCTCAGCAGGTAGGCTCAGTGAAGAAACGGTAATTTAAAAGTAATTAGGGTACAGCTCCTGCAGAGTTTCAGTATGATTCAAACACACAAACATGCGCGTTCAAAGACAGCCTTGGAGCAACCTCTGGGTCACCTATCCTCAGGAATCCAGCAGTAACTTTTAGTGTTGTGGGTCTGGAGGCAAGGACCAGTCAACATTGTTTAAAAGCTCTCCCTCATGGTGCAACCATTAATTAGCTGAGCTGTTTGTTGATTCTAGATTGATGTGTGCCGCTCTCCAGAGAGAGATGTGGGACACCGGCGATGCCTTGATGCAAATCTCATCGACGGGGCCTAGGCTCCCAAGGCACGCTTTAGCACTCTTCATGGAGGACGCACGAGCAACTGCATTTTAATGTGACAATGAAAATCATAATATTTAAAATGCAGATGCAATTTTTTGATGTTCATCCCTCGACGCCTGGGGGACAGAAATCACCTGCAGCAACGAGTCATTGATACACAGCCTTTAAACAGCCAACAGATAGATGAAAACACATTTCCTGCATAGAGACAGGAGGGAGGGTGGAATATTTTAAGTAATTAATTTAGAGTTTACATCATATTTTTGTAAGTTATGTAAAATCATGATTTTAAAGAAATGTTGATGCTACACTGACTCTCAGCTTAAAAAGTTATGCATAAATATAAATGTATTGAAATTGAGCCAATTTCACTTTTAATGTTTTTAATAGGGCTGGAAAGTGGGAACCGTTTTGGGTCGGTTAAATTAAAAAAAAAATAATAATAAAAAAAAAAACAGACAGCATGCTGTCTTCCATGATTCTCGCATATTCGTTCATCCGCCGATGTGAACAGAATTGTTCATGACACCACAACACCACTACTGAATCTACAGCACAAAACAGACATCACAATTTGTAGAGTCTGAAGAATAAATGAATCAAATGACTCTTTTGAGATGGTTCTTTTAAGTGAATCACAAACATAAAGAGCAACCACTGTTGGATGATTCCTCAACAAATGACTCAAATGTGTCAATCCATTTTAGTGAATTAAACAAACACATCTTGCAACAAACTGTTAATTAAATGTTACTACAAACTACATGTTTATTTATTGTTGATATTTAATATATAGTTAAGGGAAATTATTGAATTTCATTTATGCCACTTCAAAAAAGACACTTAATAATTTGTTTCTCCAAGACAACAATTATATTATATAAAGTAAATAAAGAATTTTGCTCTTAGGCTCTACCTTTTCAGATTGTTTTCCTATTGCTACAGACAAACATGTCACTGGGGTGCATGACCCACTCATAATAATAATAATAATAATAATAATAATAATAATATCACCAATGAAATAGCAAAAATTTTATATATCTAAATATATCTAAAAATGTGTGTGTATGTGTGTGTGTGTGTGTGTGTGTGTGTGTAAAAACAGTCATAGATCATCCAGGTAACCACACACAGTATTAAGAATCAAGGGGATGTAAACTTTTGAACGGGGTCATTTTTATAAATTCAACTATTATTTTCTCTCATGGACTATATAAACATCTTTTATGTGACATCTTATTCAGGTCAGTACTAAACAAACAATAACATGCATTTTGTATGATCCCTCTTATTTTCATAAAATAATTAACATTTTGCAGTTTCTGAAAGGGGGATGTAAACTTTTGATCTCAACTTATATATATATATACACACACACAGTTGTCTTAATAATTTCTCCTTAAATCATTCACTTTAGAAAGCAGCCGCAATGTTTTGATCTGTGCTCTGGTCAGGCTGAGTCAGGGACTGTTCCACCTTCCCATCATTCCTTAGTCCTTGCCGCCTATATCAGACTGACTTTGATGGACACATGGCCCACGATACTTGTCAGGACATTCTTTTGAAATAGACAGAAAAAAAATGTGGCGTGTGTGTGTAGCCAGTTCCCGATTTCCCTTGACGTGTCTGAGAGAGATGTGTGTGTCTGAAGCAAGAATCTTTTGCTTTTCCCATCAGTTCTAGGATTAATGGTGAAAGAGTTGTAACGCAACGTTAAATCTGCTGCTGCTGTCTGGGAGGACAGAAGCCGGCGAGTTGAAGCAGAAAGATGTCAGAGCAGATTTGGCCTAATTATGGTGCCTCCTCACTGTAGTTTATGATAATGAATGTGATGTACTTCACATTTAGTTAAATCTCAGGCACTACTAGTTCTAACCTTAGTCTTATTCAGTTGGTGCTAATTTTACAAATATACTTTCACAATTTGAACAATGTTTAAATGAGGACACTGTATGGTATTTAAATATCATTTGGAAAGGAACCCATAAGTCCCAGAGGCTGAGGATCTAGCTGAAGCTTTATTTAGTTTGGATAGGTTTGTGTGAGAAAATGTGTTCATTTTTTTCACTGAAACTGGTTTGGAATGACATGAAGGTAAGTATATAATGACAGAACTTTCATATTTGGTTGAACTCCATTAAATCTGAACATTGGCCATTTCTGTTTGCTGACTGCACAATATCTCAGATAACACATAATCCACATATTATTAAGACACCAGACAAACAGAGACCTACTTGATATCAAAGTCAGATCACGTCTTTTTAGCGGGCCTGCTGCCTCTGCTTTTAGATGTGCAGCAGGCTTCACCTGAGATGACTGGTGAGTGTCCTGAAGCAGGCCAGACTCAACAGAGAGGGCCTGACTTGCCAAACACCTGTCACTCAGATGAGCCTGCTGTGGCAGCTCAATCATGCCATCTTTTTCCCGCATGAATTAGAGTGACACATCACGTTTACATCAGAAAAGAGTCAAAGGAAAAGCTGTAAGCTATTCAAATTAGCCACAATTGGTATTTAAATAATTATGAGTACTAATATTTTTTCTTCATGTGCTAACAAGCTACTTTTTCCAACATAAAGTGATGTAGTCATGTCTAGTCATTTTTCTATCAAATTACAGACAAGCAAGCTGAGGTAATAATCTAACACACACTTAAAATGTCTACATATGAAATGTCATATTGGAAAGCCTTCATTATAGTGAGTTGGTAAACTTATTTGATTCATTAATTCCCTGCAAAAAAGTGTATTTATTTTCAGTTTTATAAGTTGTAATTCAGGTTTAATACTGTCACACTAACTGAAATTCTGGACCACAAAACCAGTCAAAAGGGTCAATTTTTCAAAATTGAGATTTATACATCATCTAAAAGCTGAATAAATGAGTTTTCCATTGGTGTATGGTTTGTTAGGATAGGACAATATTTGGCTGAGACACAACTATTTGAAAATCTGGAATCTGAGGGTGCAAAAAAAATAAAAAATAAAAAATCAAAATCAAAATATTGAGAAAATTGCTTCTAAAGTTGTCCAAATGAAGTTCTTAGCAATGCATATTACTAATCAAAAATTAAGTTTTGATATATTTACAGTAGGACATTTACAAAATATCTTCATGAAACATGATATTTACTTAATATCCTAATGATTTTTGAAATAAAATAAAAAGACTCAGTGTATTGTTGGCTATTGCTACAAATATACCCTTGCTACTTATGTCTGGTTTTGTAGTCCAGGGTCACATATATCAATTTTTTATATTTTAAAATATTGCTCCCTTATGTTGCTTCACTCTAGTTAGCTATAAATAATTTTTTCACTTGTGTATCTAACAAAAAGTTTTTAAAAATTAGCTTAAAAGTAGTTTAATTACTAAATTTATCAGTATTTAATGTAAATTGCAGTTCGTAGGGAACTTCCACCACATAAGAAAAAAAAAGAAAAATCATGCTTTGGTAAATTTAATATTATTATGGCTTTTGTCTCATAATTTTGACATTTATCTCATAAATATAAGCTTTTATCTCATAATTTTGACTTTTTATTTTCATAATTATGACTTAATAGGTCATAATTTCAACTTTCATCATAATCATGACCTTTTATCTCATAATAGGTAATAACTTACCATGTCATAATTTTGACTTTAAAGTTATGACAGTTTATATCATAATTTTAGTTTTTATCTTATACTTCTTTAATTTATATCTAATAAGTTTGATTTTTATGTCATAATTATGACCATTTATGCCACAATTTCCACTTTTTATGTCATAATTATTACTTAGTACCTCATAATTATGATTTACCAAAGCATTTGTTTTTCCCCTTATGTCACAGATATGGGCTTCCATGAGTTTAGGGAACAGCAGCTTTCTCAACACTGATTATCTGACAGAAATCACATTTTGTTTATAGATATTTTGAAGCATTTCTTGAGGGGTTTAAAGAGCTGTAAACATCAGAGGCCCGTGTTGTCAACAGATAAATGTATTTGCATAATTTCTTGGCCTTTTTAGTTTCTCCAAGCAGACTGAGATTCATTTTATGCTGTGCAGAAGGTTATGACCTCGCCTTATAATCTCTTCTTATTTGACTATAAGGGGGAACGCAGTTTGTGCCATATGGCAAATGATTACAACAATAAATCAGGTTCTGATCTCCCATCGTAATATATGACAAAATTATGCACTATTTAACTGAAAGAGAGAGCCGTTGTGATGACATTTCAGGACTTCATTTCCTGTTCCCTTCTTCAATCAGAGTTTTATTTCACTGTAGGGATTGGCCATACAGCTAGCTGCTAACTGATTAAAGGGCCGCAATTATTGGTGGAGCATTTACTGTATGTAAATGAGTAACCTTTAGGAGTCCTGCACATGGCTACAGTGCCAGATGGACGCTAATGGTAATGGGGTGGAGACTGACTGGAATAAATCTCAAACGGTCTGGACCCTAGTCTAGTGGTCTCCAGCCAGGCTCTCATGTGTGAGTACTGTTCGAGAAAGGCATTTGTTGATGTAATATGTTCATATAGTCCAAATGTAGACTATTTTGGGGACATGTTCACATCCCGGTTCAATTAGCAACTAAATGTGCACAGTGATTCACAGTAACCTTGTGCGAGGGAATTACATTGGAGAAACAATTTGGTGTTTTTAAGCTCTGTATGCAATCAGTTGCTTTGTCTTAGCATGCAAAACAAAAGGATTCACAAAAAAACAAAAGCATCAGAGGTGTCTAATTGAAATCCTCGTGAGGAATGCATCTCCTGCAAATAAATATAGAGCACAGAGACATAAAACCTGCTATGTGGCAGGACATGAGACGTCCGTTCCCCCATGGCACTAAATTACCATGACAGCAAGTAGCTTTCCTATATTGCAAAGTGAGTGATCAGTATCATCATTTAAATAGCAATTTGGTAGTTAATTAAAGTGACCTTGGTTGTTCTGTGTGCATCAAAAAAGCAGACACCACCACCTTTCTTGTGCCGTCTGTGCACGTGCCGTCAGAAGGACTGCTGCTCAATTAAGTCGCCCCAGTGACACAAGTAAATTAGGCAGCTGTCAGGCCGTGCTTTGCTTCTATTTAAAGGAAATAATATCATACAGACAGAGCGGTATCAAACTAAGAATATGTTGCAATGCAAAACTCTCATTTAATTCTAGACAATCAAAAATAATAAAGCCAATTGTAATGAATTTAAGGATTCTGGTTCCTCTTAATGATAACTGTTCCCTTAATGATTCTTTTAGTGCTGTTAAAAGGGGTCATTGGATGCAAAATTCACTTTTACATGTTGTTTGAACATAAATGTGTGTTGGCAGTGCGTGTATACAACCACCCTATAATGATAAAAATCCACCCAGTGCTTTTTTTTTTAAAAATCCCCAATAATAATGATCACTTTCTCAGATCAGGCTGTTCTGAGATTCTTGGCAGAGTGACCTAGTTCTGCACAGGCCCCTCCCACGATTGTTGATTGACACCGGCGTTTTACCTTAGACCTGCCCTGAGTGAGCTATTAACAGTCCGCCATTGTTTCGACGCTGGAGCAGGTATAGACAAGATTCTCTCCTAAGCGATTGAGGTGTTTTGTTGTTGGATGTAATAATGAACATAGCAGTCGTCATTTACTCTCGATATCTGAGCTGCTGAAGACGCAGTGGATTATGTTTATTTTTGAAGGGAATATGCCCCCTGATCTACCTAAATGTGTCTATGTTTGTGTGAATCATTCGTGATCCAGCTTCACCTACAGAAGAAGTGAGTATAAGGTTTTGTTATGAATCTTTACAAATCGCTTTTCCTAATAATGTGCTAGTTAGCAAGTTCCGCTGCTTCAATGCGGCTAAAGTTCACAGTCTCATGAGAATGCCTCGTCACCCCATGGAAAATAGAGGCGGGGTGAGCAGAGCTCATTAGCATTTTAAGGGATATGCACTGAAACAGCTTGCTGTGAACAGAGCTGTTTTTGACCAGGTAAAAAGGGTGTTGTTTTACACTACCATTGAGAAATTTTTTAACCAAAGTATGTTATAGACTTTTCATTAAGACCCTAAAGAATCATATCAACTTGTGGAAAATGGGCATCCGATGATCCCTTTAAATATTAAGTATTTGAAAATGCAGTGCCATTGCGGAACTGTCAGTGAGCTTTAAGAACAATAAAACACAGTAAGTTGTAAGCCATACTGAATGTGACAGTTTCAGGAACAATTTCCAGAGAAATCACTCTTATGAGCTGGTTTGCTCATAAGAGTGATTTGTTTGGGAATAAGACTACACTGGCCATGCTATATTTGCTTGATTCAGTAAAAAGAACTGACTCATAAGAGTCATTCGTTTGGGAATAAGACTACACTGGTCGTGCTATGTGTGTTTTCATTCACTAAAATGAACCGACTCGTAAGAGTCATTCGTTCAGGAATCAGACTACACTGGTTGTGCTGTATGTGTTTAATTCAGTAAAAAGAACCAACTCCTAAGAGTCATTCGTCTGGGAATTGGACTACACTGGTCATGCTGTGTGTGTGTGTGTTAAATTCAGTAAAAAGAACTGACTCCTAGGAGTCATTCGTTTGGGAATCAGACTACACTGGTCATGCTATATTTGTTTGATTCAATAAAAAGAACCAACTCATAAGAGTCACTCATTTGGGAATCAGATACAATGGTTGTGCTATATGTTTAATTCACTAAAAACAAACCTCATAAGAATAATTTGTTCAGGATTCAGAATACACTGATCAAGCTATATGTTTTTGATTTAATAAAAAGAACTGATTCATAAGTCTAATCATAAATATATGCTCTGATTTACTAAAAGCATCCAGGTTCTGGATTCAATACAGTGTTGAATGCAAAGAAATGGAAACTGAAAGTAATTTGCTTCCTGAATAGGAGTCGGTTCTCAGATTATAACCCTAATAGGCCACTCGCACTAAATAACAAGGAGGTCTATATTACCTGGAGGGACCTGCTGAAAAACAATACTTTTTTGGTCTAGCATCGTGTTGTTGCTTAATTTATTGTAGTTATTAAAAAAAGTTTTTTAATTTGCGAGGGATAAAAGAAATTCAGGTTTTATCTCTATTTCTAGATTCTGTCACCTAATGTTAGGGTGTAATTCATTAGAGCTGGAATCAAGACTGTCTGCACCGCTCAACATAGATCAACTTGTGACAGGTTAGAAACAGGATTTTTCCTCACCATCATTATTACTAAGCGATTTATGATGAGTTTAATGTTTTTCGGAGAGTCCCATTAAAAGGGAGATATAAAAATTGGATAGCATGAAATCACTGGGATTGCACATTAATGTTTAATGAAAAGTCTGTGACAACATCTTTAAAACCCAATGGAGTGTATTTTACAATTAGTTGTATGGGATCTGGTATGAGGATTGTTGTCTGCAATGTTTAAACTTACTCAGGGGCTTCAGAACACCATGAATTATTTAACAGCAATGCTAATGTTATCATTTTACGTGCCCAATATCATCTTCACATTCCAACTCGCGGAGGACATTAAATCTGACAAAAGGAGTCAAAATAACCTTCATGAGGTGGAAATTGTTCGTTCAACATTTATGTAAATACTTGGTTGGACCGTTGCACAGTTGGAAATGCATATTTCTCCTCCTGATTATTGAAACAGTGACAAGTGAAAATGGTGCCAACCAACGAGCAAGTAAATGAATGATGCTGAGAGTCTCAAGAGATCTTAAGAATATAACACATCTTAATGCTTGTTCCTGCAGCACAAAAAAACCTGACCTTAAAATATGAAAGATTATCAATTGCAATGGGAGCCAACTCTGTGAACAATGTAAAAGCTTCTTCATCTCTAGAGACATACGTGAAATCATTCATATTAAACACTTAAAATAATATATATTAAAAATGAAGTGATAAAAGCTTAACACAATTAATCATATCCCCCGATGTATTCTGAAAAAGAAATGATATTGCTTTACTTGTCTACACTGTAAAAAAAGATTTTTCAAAATTGTAAATAAAACAAAGATTTCTGGATACGATTTCAGTCTGTCAACTTAAAAATATCATGTTTAATTCAATGTGTTACTTGCAGTTTCTTTCTAAATAATTGTTTAATTTATTAGCGATTTCTGAATTTTTTTTCACAATAATATAATGTGGGAATTTTCTGAGCCAAATGCAATTAATGCAATATGCAATTAAATAGATTCATTGATTTGCAAATTATTTAGGTTTTTGATGATTTGACAGGCTTAAAAATACTTTCTGTAACCAATATGGTTGCGAAAACCAGTACAAATATTATTTTTGTGATGGCTAGGCAAAAAAAAAAAAAAAAAAAATCTGGTTCCTCTCAGAAAACCAAATATAATTTAATTGAGTATCCACCCACCCATTAAAGTCATCAAAGTCAAGGCCATCTACAACACCCCAATCTGCTTGCGACTCCATGCTGCGTCCCAGACTTTTTGACCATCCAATCTGTCCCCCTTTATTCTCTTCTTTTTATCGTGCCCAGCCTCAGAAGGACCCGTCACAACAGGTAGCCCTGGTGACACCCACAATCCCAGTGACAGCAGGTAAATTGCTTGTCAGAAGGTTGCGTGATGCAGCCAGTGAATTTTGAGAATATGCTTGAATACAAAGCCCTCCCACAAGCAAGTGATTCCTCGCTAACTGTTTTTGATTAAAATGTCAATGAAGCTGCAGGCCCTTTCATTTTTCGGGTCCAGAGCTGTCCATCTACTCCAGACGGGCCTGGCACTCTAAACACCGTTTATCCACGATGAAGAGCATGTCATGTAATAATGATTGTCTCTGGGGAGCATTTAGAACGAAGGAAAATGCTGATTGGGACAATAGGCTGCTGAATCTCATTTGGGCTCCGCTGTGACAGGTGACTGCTGGTATAAACATGCATTTCTCCAAGGAATAGAGCTGTGTTTTTCCTCTCTCTCGCTCTCTTTTAATCATGTTAACAGCTGCATTGGAAATTCTGCTTTATTCCAGGAGAACAAGGAAAATATCCAGAGGTGCTATTTGTAGGCATCATTATTGTGCATTCATAAACTTTAATCCATGTCTCAGCGTCCTATATATATCAGCGAAAAACCAGTACAAAAAGAATAAAGAGACACATCTTGGGACATTTCTACTAAGAACAAATCTAAGAAAGGTGGTAGGAAACTGCTCACAATCGTAAAATGGAAAAATATGCTGTCTGTTTCACTTTTTCACCATTAGATAAGCTGATAAGAGCATTTATTATAAGTAACCCACGTCTAAACTGCAAGCAAATGGTGCTAAAAAACTAGTTTGCTCACACTGAAATCAACAAAGTTGTCTTCAATGCATGACAGACAGAAGACAGCTTTGTTTAATTCAGTAAAATCAAGATCACAATTATAAAAGTGAACATTTTAAATTGCTGGTGGTTTGAGGCAATATGAGCGACACTGAACATGCAAATAAGTAAAGATAGTGGAGCTCAAGTGAGTTTGTTTAAATCTTTTTGTTTTATTTGATATAATAGATATACAGGTATAAATAAAAAAGTATAATATAATATAAATATTGGATGTGCTTTCCTTTAGTGTGGCAAAAGTGTCATTGAAGAAGGAGAGCAGTCAGCATTTGGGACAAAGCCTTAGTTGCATACTGTAGTCAACTGAAATTTATCGACAAAATTAAATAGTTCCCGTTATTTCCCATCTAGATTGCTGTTGTACTGTAGACAGCTTTGTTGATTATAATGTGAGCGACCTAGTTTTGTAACGTCACATCATGCTGCTCGCAGTTTAGATGCGGGTAAGGCCTCGTCTGGCGTTCTCCATTCTTGAAGGAGGAGAAGAGGCCAGATCGCACACCAGCTGCATTTGCAGATGCTCGTGTAAAACCAGCTTCCTTCACGCAATTTTTTCCACTCGTTTATTTGCTGGTAATTTAGCCCTTGAAGCAAAAAAGTACAGCTTTGTTTTCATACTAACAAGGCAATTAGCAATCATTACCAGTACTTTTTCGCTTTTTTTCCCCTGATCAGATGTGCTCGATGCCAAAAGCGGGAGTTTGAGACTATTTAATCATTTGCTGAGCGCCAGTGTTCGAGTTTGTGTACATCCAATAATGAATGACTATGTAGACACCAGTGTTTGTGTCTAAGTGTATTTTTGTGCATGCATAACATGTTGAGCAGTAGATCATAGAGAGGCTGGGTTCTATTTGCATAAGAACAAAGCAAGTCTGTGTGGCTCTGAAATCACTATCTGCTGAGCGGTCACAGATTCCCCAGTGACCCTCTGAAGGCTGTGCAGCAGCAGGGTCCTTGATTATGACGATGATGAGTAATCATATAAGAACAGGCAAGTAGATCTATCTGTCTATCCGTCCATATGTCCATTAGTTTGTCTATCTAGCGAGCTAGAGGGATAGATATATGGATAGACAGAGACAAGTAAAATGATAAAACAATAGACAGACAGAATGATTGATAGATAGAACGATAGATAGAACGATAGAACGATAGAACAATAGATAGATAGATAGATAGATAGATAGTCAGACAATGATAGACAGACTAGTAGAAAAATAGAATTATAAAACATCAGACAGACTGACTGAGAGAATGATAGACAGACAGACAGAATGACATACAGAGAGATAGATCTAACCATTTGTCAGAACAGTTCAAAACTTTAGATAAAAAAGGGTAAACATTTAAAAAAAAAACTCGAAATAATCATAATAATAATTGTGTTGCATTTATTAGCACCATCTCCATCTTACAGACAGTACAAGTCATAGATGGCCCAGACAATCCAGGAAATATGGAAAGATCAATCAGCTAAACAAAGTAGTTTTGGCATGACCAATAATCATCTGTTAATCTGCTCCAGCTCACAGGGTGAGGCCCCTGCAGGACCCCTAACGGTATGACTTTTTCTGCCTGGCCTCATTGTCAATGCAAGTTCATCTGGCCAGGGACCGAGTGCCGTTCACAGCAGACCCCAGCCGAGTCCCCAGAGCCTCATGCTATGCTCTGGGACCCCCGCCGCCCGGCCTACCTGCCTCATCTCATATGAGCAACAATCACAGCCATATGTGAAGCTGCAGGAAAACAGATGCTGTTTTTCCATTTGTGAAATCAAGCTGTTGGAATGGAGTCAGGTTTATGGGCACCATCACCAAAAGGGCAAATATTAAAGTGACAGTGTTGTTTATGCCGAGCACCTCGATTTGTGGCGGGCGAGTTTGGAAACAGGAGGGTCCTTCCATGATTCCAAGTCTCGGAATGAAACACCATTTTGATCTAGCATGACTAGCCATCTGCTAAATGGGGCTGACTATATAAGCTCCTGCACAACTCCAGTTTATAATGCATAATTGGATTCCACTTGAGCTGAATAAATTTATTCATGTAACAAGTGGATATTTATTCTTTTTTAGATATAAACAAACTACTTTTTTTCCAAAAATGACACCAAATCATAAATGTGATCATTTTAAAATGAGTTATTGAGTCATTTTAGAGCGTACATCTCATAAACCTGCCATTAGGTGCCCATTTTTCTCAAATGTGGAACAAGAGTGTTGTGCAAGCGGACTCCATGTCACCCTCCCCTCCACAGACGGTGGTGAATCTGTCTACAGTGGAGAGGCTCTTTTGTCAGTCATCTGCTGATGCCAACTGACAATACGTGGCAGTGCTGTCAGGTGAAGCAAAGCAAAACGGAGTGGAAGAACTCCTCTGCATACACTGTTCCACCGAACCGCTCTCTCACGCATACAGGTCACAGTCGCTGAGGTGACACCTGTCACTCATGTACAGTGCGGTCTGAGGGACGCTCCAGACAAGCCGCCACATGCTTAAATTTCACAAAGGACGCCAGACACAAAGTAGAGTCTGTCATATTCTGAAATACAGCACTGAAAGTTTGAAATGCTAAGCTTTTAGTCAGTTTACAGCATCGGTGTCACTTAGATTTTGCAATTAACTTTCTTTCCTTTTTTTTTATTAAAAAAAAGATTAAAAAAGGTCTTGTTACATTATAGATGTTTCAGATCGCATACTGTACACCCAAAACTGAAAATTTAGTCACCCTCAGGTCATCCAAGATGTGGATGAGTTTGTTTGACCTCAGAACAGCTATGATAGACATCACTTGCTCACCAATGGATCCTCTACAGCGAATGGGTGCTGTCAGAATTAGAGTGCAAACAGCTGATAAAAACATCACAATAATCCACAAGTAACTCCAGTACATCAATTAACATCTTGTAAAGTGAAAAGCTGTGTGTTTGTAATAAATCCATCATCAAGATGTTTTAACTTTAAACATTTAACATAAAACATGAGTCTTCCATCTATAGTATTGACTTCTCCAGTGAAAAATTCTGAATCAGGAAATACATTTGCAAAGATAAAACACTATTTACAAGCAAAAAGAACTTTGAACTTTGTTTCTTAAATTGCAGCTTTTCACTTCAATCCACGTTAATTGATAAGCTGGCGTCTTATGGATTATTGTGATGTTTTATCAGCTGTTTGGACTCTCATTCTGACGGCACCCATTCACTGAAGAGGATACATTGGTGAGCAAGTGATGTAATGCAAAATTTCTCAAAATCTGTTCTGATGAAGAAACAAATTCATGTATATCCTAGATGGCCTGAGGGTAAATTTTCAGCAAATTTTAATTTTTGGGTGAACTATAGCTTTAAAGCAGCAGATCTTCTATTGTTCTAGAAGGTGAAAAAGGCAAAAACATGATGCTTTATTTCCAATCAGCATAAACTACAGGCATCAATCAGAACAGGCTCAAATTAAACACTTCATTTTACAATGCAATGTAGCCTGTGTGAGATTACTTATGAATCAAGATGATTTAACCCAATCACTGAGCCCCAAAGCCAACATTAGCATCAAGATCATCTGCTTCTCCCCTCCTCTTTTAATATCTATCTGGCATAATTCTGGAATGGGGGACAACATCGGTTGTGTAGTAATTCTTCTAAAGTATATCTGTGTGGCACTTATCTGTAATCATCATAACTGCAGTAAATAAGGCTTAATGGCTGCTGTCATGTGCTGGTATTCTATGACATTCAGCATGTGTTCTGAAATCACAAACTAGTGAGGTTCAAAAAAGAAAATATTAAAATTATATATAATTAGAGTAACTAATAATGAAATAAATACAATTTTAAGCATTCAAAAACTTCCACAAACCTATTAAGCAGCAAAAACCGTTTCAACACTGATAATAAGAAATATTTCCTGGCACCAAATCAGCATATTAGAACGATTTCTGAAGGATACTTCCTCATATAGTGTGAAAACATGCCCTAGCTCCCATTTAGGTCAACTGTATGTTAAATGACTTTATGGCAATAATGACGAAAAAATGTTGTTGTCAAAATTTAAACATATGTGCTTATACTGTATATAAAAAAATACACAAACCCTACCCTGTAAATTATTCATTAGGGTAAAAAGTGTGACAAGTACGTGTATCAGGGCTAAATGATTAAGATGTATTTCTGTCAGCTGAGCACATTTCACATTTTGAAAATGGCACGACGGAGCTTTAGCTGCCACTTAGAGAGATACAATTAGCAACGAGCGCAGGCCTCCCCTCAGCTGACAGGAAGGGAGCGAAATGTCACAGTCTACACTCACACTGCTGTCTGTGTCATGTTGAATAAGAGGATGTGGAAATGCAACCTGACAGCCAAAACAAACAGGTGACCTCTGCAGTCACCATTCAGAATGATTATCATGAAAAGACTCGTTAGCTTTAACAAGCTCTCTTTTCATTCGCTCATGCCAGATAAATAATCAAATAACCAGGAAACAGAACCGTGAGAGGTGAGAAAGGGACTTTTGATGCAGCAAAAAGTCCTCAAGACAATATCTTGCCAAGGCTAGAGTAGAAAATGAAAGTCATAAAAATTTCTCTTGATTTTAATGGAGCTTAAGGTTTCAATTAACTTAATTGATCTAATTACTGACTCAAGTGCACATATTTAACATTTGTAAAAATGTTTAAAAGTGGATGATTGAGAATGTGGAGGGACACCCCCATAAAACAAGGCGCTGTGGAGAGTACAATGGAATTTTTCCAATTAATCAAATAAGAGCACCAATTAACTAAGTGAATACTCAGTGAGAGCTGGGTGAAAGGACAAAGGAACCTTTCATAAGTGCCCAACTCTTCATATGAGTTAAAGAGGACAGACTTTATAATAAAGAGATATGAAATGGGTTTTGCAGACCCTGATCTTTTTTGTTATTCAAAGTACTGTTTTAAAATATTTAATGAGTGATGGTTTGTACCTTCAGTAGCCCTAAAAGTATCTGGACACTTTGGTTACTTTATTAGATAATAAAATAAAAACCAAGTGACATTAAGTTTAAGCAAACAGTACAGACACAAGCAAACATTTCACAAAAGTTAAGATTAAAATGATAAAACCAAAAATATACTATACATACTGTAAATAAATATACTATACAGTAGTTGTTCCTTTATTTTTATTTTTTACAAAAATGTTAGTTCCAGCATTTCAGCATATACAGAACATAAACATCTATCTATCTATCTATCTATCTATCTATCTATCTATCTATCTATCTATCTATCTGTCTGTCTGTCTCTCTATCTACATCTCTTTATCTATCTGTTTATCTATCTATCTATCTATCTATCAAATACTATATAATATTATTTTTTAATATTATATTTTATATCTAATGCAGTTAAATTCATACGTTTTAAGTGTGGCTTAAGTGCCTAAATATTATTAGTGTTACTGTATAATTTTTCAGTTATTAATATAATGTTAATTATGTTTAGATAAAATATGCATTTCCTTATGTATTCATTTACATACCATTTTGTGAATGCTACAGTCAAACCTTGTAGCCTCAAGATCAGATATGACATATCCAATCAGGAAAACATTTGATTGGCTTTTTCCTGGATTTAACAGATGGTGTTTCCATTTTGAACTTTTTGCAGTAGAGCAGAAAAAAAGAGCTTGGAAAGTCAGGCTGTTTTTCTCACATCACTGACACGAGCTGTGGCTTAGATGAAGAAGACGTGTGAAATAATTCTCCCTCGCAAATTTGCTCACCAAGCTCACCAAGAGATGCTGAGCCAAAGCAGGGCTAGAGACCATGCTGCATAATTATTCACCAGTCTCCCAAACTGAGCGCTGAAATCAGACGCATTAGCTGTTGATTATTGCCCTACATTTTCAAAATTCAGACTGTTTATGTGAGCAAACCATGAATGTAAAGAGCAAACAGACGTGATTGGATTTGAATGTGGCTATTTTCACAACAACGTATTAGCAATCAAATCTTATTATTTCTGCGGTGTGTAGTATGTATATTTTGTGTGTAGTATGCATACAAAGCACACTGCATGCAATACTTAACCCATAATGTAATGCACTCAATTTGACTTTCTATTTCCATGCAGCAAATGAACCAGAAGTAACATCCATCATTACTCATTATTTGATCGGACTGCAAAGACTATCATTAATTAATTTATTTTTATTAATAATGTTTTTATATATACAGTATGTTATATTTATATATAATATGTTATATTTAAAACAATATATAACAAATAGCATATAATATTTAAAAATATGTTATACACAAAATTGGGTTTAAAAATGCAAATTTTTACAATTTAATTGAATTTATAAAAATGCGAAAGATTTTATATTTCCATTTATAAATTGATAACTGGACGGCACTTATTGAATTGAACATGCAAAGTCGTGTGACAAAAATGCAGCATACACTTATATATACAGCATGTAGAACACAGTGTACACTGGGTAGTGGGCTAGTATTCCATCTAAAATTGCATTAGGTGACCCATACACCACCAGCCGTCCGTGCCCCATATCTGTGACATCATGTACCTAATTTCCTCCCCAAAAAACGACAGACCTGGCTCGCCCACGTCGCCACGAGCAGCAAGGACAACTAGAGAAAGATCACAGTTCAAAACCAGTCAGACGGAAAATATGGAAAACAGGGGCGGCGGTCAGTGCATCTCACCCCCCGATGCAGCAAGCTGCCACAGTTTGACTGACAAACTGACTTTTGGAGAGGCCCGTGCCCATTCTAGTCAGAGTTTATTGAAGGTGATTTTGATCTCCTCCATGTGGCCACAGCAGTAGCTATGCCATCTGTCACCTTGATTGCATGGCGGTCTCTCTGGGGGGAGTGCTATGGCTCCTGATCGTTTACAGATTGCACTGCTTTCTCTTCCATAAGGACCACATGCACAGAGCCAGATGGTGGGTATACACGGTTATTATGAGTCTTTATCTCTGTGCAGGAAGGAGTGGAACCATTAGGCCTCCCTCAGGATCTCCACTCCTCTCTGCAGCCATGCTGTTCCTCCCCAAATACAGTCTTCTTCAGCTGTCAGCGTCCTGCGTGCGCCGCTAATAAAAAACAAACAACAATGCGCTCACGCCGTTTAATATGAAGGTAAACACGGGAACGCGCCTTTGCGCACTTTGTTTTCGTCTGGAAATAATGAGAGTTGTTGAAGGCTTTGCAAAATCCTAAGGATCCGTGTTGATATCAGTTGCCATGGAAACTGTGACATCAAACGTTGGTATAACAAGCCGGTTGGTTATTATGGGAATGAATGTTTTGTCCAGTCTAATATGGCCTTTGGTGACTAGCAAAATATAGTTTAATTATCACAAATAAAATCGACAAAAATCATGACCGCATTAAAGAAGGACTAATTTTGTTATGCATTTTATAAGGGGAAATAAAAACAACATTCCCTGCTTGAATACGAACAGATATTTTGCATTAAAAAAACGGCATTTTCAAATGAAAAAAGTTTTAGTTTTTAGTTGTTGTTTTTTTAAATAAGACAATCTGACAACAGCTTATTTTTGCGTAAAAATAAATTAATCTTTTTTTTTTTAAGTTTTTGGTTGTATTTTTTGTTTTGTTTTGTTTTGTTGTTCTATGACATCATTAAAGGACCAATTTTGTTATGTATATTACAAGAGGAAATCTCACAATATTTCCTGTTTGAATATAAATTGATGATATTTTGCATGATTTTTTTTTGTTTGTTTTTGTTTTGTTTATCTTTTCTTTTTTAAAAAAAAAAAAAAATAGGATATAGCAAAAGTTTACTAGTAGTTTGTCACAAATAAAATTACCAAACGTTTTTTAGATGAAACAATTTTTTTCCCCCGATTGTTTTTGTTTTGTTTTTCTTCTTTTTTTTTTTCAAAAATAGGATATAGTAAAAGTTTACCACAAAGTATTACAAATAAAATCACCAGACATCAAGGCCACATTATTAAAAAAAAAAAAGACTAATGGTAACACTTTAGAATAGGGAACACGTATTAACTATTAACTAAGAGTTTTTCCTCAATAAGCTCCTAATTTTACTACTTAGTATAGTTAAATTTAGGTATGGGGTTGGATTAAGGGATCTAAAATTTGGTCATGCAGAATAAGGCATTAATATGTGCTTTATACTAATAAACAAGGTACTAATAAACAGACAATATGCTAGTAATATGCATGCTTATGAGCAACTAGTTAATAGTAAGAATAGGTCCTTTAAATGAAGTGTTACTGGACTAATTTTGTTATTATATTACAAGAGGAAACCTCAAAGCATTCTGCTTTAATATTTACATAAATATTTTAGATGAAAAAAATAATATCTTCAAATGATTTTTTTTTTTCAAAAATGAGATATAGCAAACATAATAGCAAAATTCAGTTTAATTATCACAAATAAATAACAAAATGTCATGACCACATTAAATAAGGACTTTTGTTATTTTGTTGTGTACATTACAAAGTGAAATATCACAACATTCCCTGCTTGAATATAAATCTACAATATTTTGCATGAAAAAAGTTTTTGTTTTTGCTTTGTTTCTTTACTTATTTTTTCTTCCAAAAATGGGATTAAAATAAAAATAAAAAAATCTAACAAAGCGTTTCTCTCCCACAGATGGTTCAATGTCTGCCTCTTTTAGTAAAAGTCATTGGGCATAAAAAAGCCGCATTCTGCACATTCAAGACAGACTCAGCCTGGTATGAAATGATGGCAGGCAGTATGTGTTCCAAACCCAGACATATGTAGAAGATGACCAGGAGGGTAAAGGACAACGTGCAGAAAGAAAATAAGACATGTGTACCACCAATGCATATTTTTCATGCTTGTTTAGAACTCTGAGTTCATTTGCGATACCATCCAGTGAAGCAAATTAGACAATTTCACACTGAGCAGTCCAATTCTCAGAGACGAACGCTACATACACATCTAGCATGCCAATGTCATGTCATAACACAAAGCAGACTTTGTGAGAGATCTTGAGTCTTAAGAGAAGATCAGAAAGAGAAAAGTAGAAACTGGTCAGCAAATATCTACTTAGAAATGTCGGAAAAATTTTATATAATATTTTATGCAAGCAGATCATACTGTATAAGGAAAATATAAGAAACAACACTTTACAACTCAAAAATATCTCACTTTTCACAAACAGGATACAAAATGGGTCTTTTTCTGTCAATAAACATAAAAAACAAATAAAATACAACAAAACATTTTATCTGTTTTATTTCAATTTAAGTATAGGTTTTATAAAATATCCAATAGTTCCCAGAGCAACAACAACAACAAATTTTGGATTTATGCTTTTTAAAAAAGTTTTGAGACCCCAACTGTAACATATTCATAGAAAGTGCCAAATGCAACTGAAAATCTGCTTTGACAGTAAACAGAGTGGCATCTTGACAGCCTCATAAACCTAAGCTACTTTACTTGGTTCATTTCATTTTCAAGTAAAGTCATATTTGCCCCAGCTCAGAGGGAATAAACATTGTGGAGACCTTGTGCATGTCATTGTTTTTTGCTCTTCCTGATTCCCTGTCCCAGGGCAATGTGGCAATATGTTGCGTTGTTTAGGACAACAGCCGGGCTATCTGTGAGCATGAGAGCCCTTGTCAGGCTTCAGCACAGTGCTCACAGTGACACGAGCCTGTGGTCACAAATGTGCACATATAAAGCCATTTCAACTTCCTATGCTCATCCATGCCCCTAAAACAAAGTCTCACCATAGCTGAACAGTGTCATTCACTATTGTACAGTTCACACTACTGTTGAATTGTCTACTACTGTCTTTTTGCACTAATAAAACATTTTTATATAAAATATTTAAATGTGTAATGATTTATGTTAATGCATTATTACAATCAATGCATTGTTATAATATCTAAATTATTTTTAAGTATTATATATATATATATATATATATATATATATATAACATTATATCTAACTTATATCTAGATTATTACACTTTAATACTATGAATTTACATATACAGCGGGCAAAATAAGTATTGAACAAGTCACCATTTTTCTCAGTAAATATATTTCTAAAGGTGCTGTTGACTTTAAATTTTCACCAGATGTTGGTAACAACCCAAGTAATCCATACATACAAAAAAAAATTCAAAACAAATAAGTTCAGAAATTAAGTTATGTGAAATAAAATGGAATGACACAGGGAAAAAGTATTGAACACATGAAGAAAGGGAGCTGCAAAAAGGCATGGAAAGCCAAGACTCCCGCTGAAATCTATCAGTAATTAGAAAGCAATCCTGCCCCTAGTCATTGGAAATTAATATTAGCTGGTTCAATCCCAACACCTACAGTACCAGGATTATGAAGATGAAACAAAGGTGGACATTTCAGCAAGACAATGATCCCAAATACAGCCAAGGAAACTCTCAATTGGTTTCAGAAAAAGAAAATACAGAATGGTCCAGCCAATCACCTGACTTGAATCCAATAAAAAATAAGAACTAAAGATCTGAGTTCAGAAGAGGCCCACGGAACCTTCAAGATTTGAAGACTCTGTGGAAGAATGAGCCAAAATCACACCTGAGCAATGCATGCAACTAGTTTCTTCATACAGGAAGCATGTTGAAGCTGTCATTACCAACAAAGGCTTTGGTTCAAAGTATTAAATACATTTCAGTAGTTCAATACTTTTCCCCCTGTGTCATTCCATTTTATAATACATAACTCAATTTAACAAAAAAAAGTTTACTAAACTGTGGAACTTTGACTCTTGCTGCTGATTTGAATGGCGATGCTTCCCGTTTTAAGTGTCAGTTGATGGCCTTTCAT
The DNA here is from genome assembly GCA_021397915.2 of Tor tambroides. Classification (NCBI taxonomy): domain Eukaryota; kingdom Metazoa; phylum Chordata; class Actinopteri; order Cypriniformes; family Cyprinidae; genus Tor; species Tor tambroides. The sequence goes on along the minus strand of JAFVLL020042600.1, from coordinate 1,612 downwards.
TTTTAACCAGAAATGTGCGCGCTGCTTTTCTGATGTTCATTTAGGTTTGCCGTGTCTTTTTCCAGTGTCACTTGAAATGTGTCTGTTTTGAAGCACTGTGGTGAGACACGTGAGGAAAAAATAAACGATCAGTTGTGGGACTATTCTGTCATAAATCGCATACCATTCATTTCTGAACTTTCTACCGTCCGTTCCTGGAAATGAAATTACTGGTTGATATGTCCCGATCTCAATAAAGTTTACACATGCTTTTAGTCCGTGAACTGGATCTCGCTCAGGGCGTGCATTCTTTTTGGCTCATTAAAAATTAATCTTGCTGCAGATTATATATATATATATATATATATATATATAATCTGCACAGAGATAAGTGCGGTCAAACGATTAATCGCGATTAATCGCATACAAATAAGTTTTAGTTTGCATAATAAATGTGTGTGTTCTGTGTATATTTATTATGTATATATAAATACACACACATACAGTATATATTTAGAAAATATTGGCATGTATTTACATGTCTATATTTATATTCATATAATTTAGATTATAAATAAATATATTTAATATATAAACATAACATTTTTCTGAAATATATGCATGTATGCGTGTGTATTTATATATACATAATAAATACACACAGCACACATACATATATTATGTACACAAAAACTTTTATTTTGGATGCGATTAATCACGATTAATCGTTTGACAGCACTGATATATATACAGTATATATAGAACAATTGAAATATAATTTAATATTTACTACATAATATTATCATTTGATATAATAATATAATTTAATATTTTTAATATGTATATATATATATATATATATATATATATATAAGTATTAAAATTAGGGCTGCACCATAAATCGCATGCAAATGCCGGTTCTGTGATTAGTAGTTAATCTCCATCACATGATTTCAGATGGAGCGGCATTATACACAGAGCCGTATCACTGTCAAGCTACGCAATATCGCGTTCATAATAGAAGGCAATTCATCTGCGATTATGAATCCGATATTGCGTAGCTTGTCAGTGATCTACGGCTCTGTGTATTAAATGCCGCTCCATCTGAAAAAAGGTGATGGAGATTAACTACTAATCACAGAACCGGCTTTACTGACGAGATGCGCATGATAATCGCATGAGATTTATCGTGCAGCCTAACTAAAATGAAATGTAATAGAATTGTTTATATAATTTATATAATTTCATAATAATAGTTACAAAATAAGAAATATTATTAGAATACATATAATTTAATAATCACTTCATATACAACATGTTATAATGTATAATATATAAAATATAGTAGATTGACAAGCATTATTTTTCCATTTTACAATTAAGTTTACATCTCTGTTGCACATACTGTATATGTAAATATTTAGACATTACCCTTAATAATAAAGACAAAACCTGACCCATAAAAAACAAACAAACAAAAAAAAATGCCAAATGCGTAGTAGGACCCAGAAATAACCACCACAAAAAGAGGGTCAACTGCCCCTTTAGGGCACCATGTTTACCTGAACTGGGACCAGGTTCAGATCTGTGGGTGGCCATGGAAACTGCCATGAGCACATTGCAGAAACAGAAC
>JAFVLL020042598.1:0-54168 GCA_021397915.2 Tor tambroides | reverse complement strand
CTATAATATTAGAAGCACACAATTTCCTAGAATATCATTATATGCTTTAACATTAAGATTTGTAGTCATAGAAATTACTAAAGTAGTCAAACCTGCTCATTAGAAGGGGGCGACCCAATACTTTTGGCAATATAGTGTGTGTGTGTGTATATATATATATATATATATATATATATATATTAGTTGTTGTTGTTTTTTTGAATAGGAAATATTGGATATCTCCTTTTATCACTCCATAAATCAGAAAATACTTTCAACAGCCAGAAAAAGAATTTTTAATTCTATCAGATTTCTAGGAATTAAATATTATATAAACCAGGCAAAGAATATATGAACAAACCCTCTATATTCAGAATATAGATAAGAACAAAACTGTAAAGTTTGCCTTATGCCTATAAAAATAAGTATTATAATATTAAAAGATGAAAATAGTTGAAAGTTAATGAAATAAACACTTACATGTGTATTTCATTCCACTAGTGTGCAAGAATAGCCTATTATGGAAGCAAAATAGCCCAAAATGCTAAAATTGACCAATGGCTTTGCCTGTAGTGTCTTGCCTTGATTTAATTTTTTAGTGATCTCTTTGGCAGATCTTTACCTTTTTTTCTTTCATTCCGAGTCTATGTTCAGTCTCTCTCAGTTGTCTGGCTATGCTGTTATCTGTCCGCAGGAGCTGGTCCAATCCTGAAGCATCTTCATGTATTTCTGTGGTACTGTTCCACCACTCATAGTTGTGTCCTGCAAGTGGATGAAAGAAAGAGACACAGATGAAGAAAGATTTCAAACTGCAAGAAATAGTAGATTTGAAAGAAATGCAGCTTGTTAACTCCTTAACAGTACAGTATATTCCATAAATTCTTTATCTAAATATCCGAAGTGAAAGTCAGGTTTCCCTCACCTGTGAGTTCCTGTAGATGTTCTCTCAGGTTGAGGTTCTCGTCCTCCAGCTCTGAGATAAAAGAATGAAGCTCTGCTCTCTCCTGCTGCAGAGATTCAGTCTGTTTCCTCAGCATCTCCTCCTGTTCCACAGAATGCTGCACAAACACATTCTCAGTTACACAACATATATAAATTACATGCTTTCCCCCCCATGCATTTCAGTGCAGTTATGAAAGCAGGGTCCTGTGGTTTGTCAGCTTTTGCCAAAATCTGTGATGTGTCACTCAAGTCCTTTGATTCTCTGTTACAGTGGTCTACCTCCAAGTGACTCTGCAGCTGTAGCATCTCATCGGTGCACTCATCCTGCCTCTTCTTCAGCTGACTCGAACCCACTTTCAGCTCCTCACATAGCCTCTGCCACTGCTCAGACTCTGCCTGTGCTGTCTGCAGCACCCCCTGGTGAAAGGGAAGAGTGGGAATGAAAATTGGATACTTGGAACACAGCTAGGAGTTCTAAAAGCAAGAACTCAGCCTGATTCATGATTATACATACGGAGGTAATGTTGGTGATTTGTATTATATTTTATATATTTGTATAGACTTTGACCTCTGCATTTGGGGACTTACCTGGAGGTACTCCATCTTACTCTGAGCTTCCGCCTTCTCATTCTCCGCCCTCTGAATAGCCTTCAGAGCCTTCTGTTCATACTCCTCCCTCTGTTTTTCCATCTTTAGCACCACTTTTTTCACTCCATCCTGAGGAACCTTCTGAAAAAGACAAATTGTAGCATTTATCTTCCTATGTCAAAAAGTTTCTCAAACTCTTTGACCTGTACTTATCAAGGGTCAAGTTAGGCCAATATACTATTTTACAAATTAAAAGCAGAAAAATATACAACAAACCACAGCTTGGGTTGGTATTGTTGCAGAGCTGCAGCGTTGCAGTCTTACCTTGACGCAAACCTGCAGCTGAGCCTCCAGAGTTTTCATCTTACACTTCAGCAAGTCCTCATCACAGCGTGTCTGTGGGAGGAAAAGGAAATGTGTGTGTGTGTGTGTGTGTGTGTCAGTGAGAGAGATAGAGAGAACCACTGTAGCAAGAGTTTTCAGTTTCTGTACATACACTGCATCCTGTCTTATAACTGCCTCCTTTGCATTTTGTTAAAAGCAAACATCCTTTATTATTTATCATAAGATTGATTGCTACAGTATATTGGCTCTTGAGAAAAACACAGAAGTTGTCGAGCTCAAAATGGAAACGTCTGAATGAGGGGCGAGTTTGAAGCATTGCAAAAGTGCAAACAAACCCCTCTCTGACGCCTACACTGCTCTCCATTTCGTGTGGGTAAGCTAGAAAATGAACCTTAAGGAGCCGGATTCTGTCGACCACAAGACCATCCCCCCAGCCTCTCTCTGTTTTACTGCTGTGACCAAACCAGGAAATTCGGCAACTGACGAAGCCAGTATTGTGCAGAGTGACAGCCTAGCTAATGTATCAGTCATGACCATGAATTCTAGAATGCCTTTGAATTTGGTTTGTCTCATTTTGCTTTAATAACCACAGCTCTTGAGCAGTATGAACTCCACAAAACCTGATAATCGTGTTCTTTAGCATGATTAAGAATGATCCAAAGATCTCGTGCTTCAGTGGAAGTGAGAACATCTGACAGTCTGTATAAAGGATTTCACATGGTCAGTGTGTTTGATTTGATTTCATAATGTACAGGTGCATGTGTGCCTCTAAATGATGCTGGAGGGCTTCAGCAGGAAGTAGATTACTAATGTACCTTCCACAGGAGCTCTGTAGAGTGCAGTAATGTGGTGGCGCTCTTCTGGAGGTTGGAGAGCTTCTTTTTAAGGGCCTCTTCTCTGTGTAAGGCCTCCTGCATACAGATGTCACATTTTACATCAGTAACATATTTTACAGTCAGGAAGAGCTGGGGTTTTAAAATATGAACATTATGGGTTGTCATACTTCTAAATAGTCAGCCAACTGGTGTACATCCTACAAACAAGAAGAGAGAAAAAATATGAATTATTTTATTAATAAGTGAAACATCGTTATCATATTTAGCTATTTGCTTTCAAACAAGCATCAAATTCCTTACTGCTTCTTTGACAGTAACAAATCCAGACCTGTAGGAAGAGAGTTCATAATGCCGCATTAATATTTAGAAAGCAGGTACATTATGATTACATTTTTAATTTTAAATATACAAGTAATGTGACTCACTCAGTCTGAATGCTGGCGGTTTGCAATGTCTTCTGGGTGTTTGAGAGCTGAGTGATGTCTTTAAGCAGAACTGTGTGAGTTATAAACACAAAATTATATTTTTAATATTACTAATATATTATTTTGTCACATCCTGCCACATAACAAAACACTTTGAAAAATTAATTATTTTTATGCAGTGCTTAACACTAGTATGTTTTGAAATTTTAATCTCGCTATTACTTAATACAGTAAGTAGAATTTAAGTATTCATGTCTCTGCTTAATTTATAGGGATGTTAGGCATGACCTTGTGGGACCTATGGTTATTCATCAGAAAATCCACTAACCTCGTTCCTTTTTCATTTTCCCATGAAGCCGAACAGAATTGAGGGCTGGTACGTCCCATCCATCTAAATTCAGGTCATGTTCGTCATTCATTGGAGAGGTGGAGACTGTCTTTGGGATTTGACATTTGATTTCAATGTTATTATAGAGGATCAGTGTTTAATATTTAATAAATAATTTAATAATTTAAACATTTAAGAAATATAAAATTGGTGATCAATCAGTCACAGGCCAAAGAACTGGTTAATAACCTCTTTACCTGCTTTGTAAAGTTCATGCCATCTCTCTGGAGCTTTACATTTTGGCTTGTTATCAAGGGCCGCCTGATTGACGTTAAGGTTTGCGTCATATGCTCTGGTGCATGCAGGGTTTCCCTTGAGTATCTGTGCCTTGGCACTGCAGATAACAGTGCATATGTGCCATGGTCCACTGGTCTTCTTTTGAAGAACTCAAACTGTCTTTTGCGATGTAGTTCCTTTTTAATCCACCTTGTGTCCAGATCTCTTGTGGGACTGCGACATGATGTTGTGTTATTCCGATGGCTGATTTCTCTGTGCTTCACGGCACGCTGCTCCACTTTATACTCGTAATTTGCAGCCGGTGACCTTCTTTTGTCGTGAGCACCCTCCATTCTGTCCAACTCTGAATGAGTTGAAAACTTTGTGGGATATTTCAAGGGACTGGAATGTCACCTCAGTAAACCTCTGTAAATGTATGGTTCTTGAAGTAGCAATTTCCTGTAATTGAATAACAGCATATTGTATATCCATCCTTTAGTGGTACCATATCATTAGATCTCAAAAATAGACCATCCAAAATGAGCTAAATGACACAAAATGAGGATAATCAACAACAATTGCTGTAATAAAACAAGCAAAAACTAAAAAAAACAACAGTTATGCTGTTGTGGGTCACACCTGTTGTGTGTTCTCATTCTTTTCAGAGCTACAATAAAATCATGTTTATAGTGGCTACATATTATATATTAAATGCTTATTTAAACATACTGTAAGAGGACGTGTGTCCAGTCATTCACTTCTGTTGTCATATTGTTTCAAAACAGGCATGAACTGAGCTACATGCAGCTGAAACAAAAAAGTTGAACCATCAGTGATTCTTTAAAATGCAAACGGTGTTCATATATATGCAGATATCTGCTTAATAATGACTGAAAAATCTCTCTAAGACACAGTATGCAACACTCCCATATATAGATTAGCAACAATTTTAGGCACTACCTTGAGTGAAAATCTACATTTCCAATAAGGTTTTCAAATTTATTTCAAAACTATTTCAAAAGCTAAAAATGACTTTCTGATAGCACCATTTAAATACATTACTTAAAATGTCAACAAGTTGGAACCAAATATCAAATTGCAACTGAATAACAAGCCTGCATTCAAACAGTTACACCAACATACAAGCCAAATGCAATATAAACGAACAAGTTTTAGCTTATTTGTCTCTTTACATCCTTTAATTAAAGTACCTGTTCTGGGATGAGTCCCTGGAGTCAAAATAATTGTGAAAGCCCAGTCTGAACACTTTGAAGTCTACATGTCACTTGAAAACTAGTTCATTCAACAAAGGGCGGTCTATTTCGTTTGCCTTGCTTGCTTTACAGGAAGTAAGATGAACCTCACAACTTGTATGAGTTCCTCTATCTCAGCAGCCATGCGTATTGAAACTAGTGCCACACATGGATGGGCCCTAAGATTAGAACTGGAGGGGTGGTTATTGGCTGTTTAAATGTAGCAGAAGGCTGTTAAATGGGGAGGGACTAGAGAGAAAGAGAAAGAAAACAGAGAATATTCAGTGCTATATCAAAGCAAGATTTTAAAATGCAAGTATAAACATTTATAAGTGGACTCATGTTAGTCTTTATATGAAAACAAATTAATATGAGCTAAACAAAGAAATAAAGTAAACACTTAATTGAAGTTTAAGTGGGTGTAGAAACAGACTATACATCAAGTAAAGTTTAAATTACCATATAAATCCGCCTATGTTGAGTGTAGGGCCTATTCATTTTAACACTGGGCAAATTCCCATCGCATCTAAACAAGAATCAAAATGAGCATTGTCTATAAAGACGTTTTTAAATGTTTATTGATTTTAATTGTCATCAATATGTTCAAATGGGCCATGTATGTTGGTCAACGTTTCTTTCATTGTTTTTATGGTGAACTGGAGCCACCTGCTGGCTCCCTGTCAGAGTGCAGAGTTTCCCGGATGTGACAGATCGCTGTGTTTTGCCACATCTCGCGATATCTAAGGCGAGAGTTCCTCATCCTTGGTCTAGAAGGGCACAGAGAGCCCGGTACAGAGACGTTTCGGCCAGGGATCCTGACATTGACCCGTTAAAACATGTTGTCGAGACTGGTGCTCGTTTCAGGTGGGTGATTAATTTAGTGAACGGTACTCTAATCCTTCGCGTTTATTGTGTGGATTAAATAGACGCTTTTATGAGGAAATGTGAAGTTGAAGGGTAAAATTAGGCCGCACGGTGTGAATGGCTGCACATGAACCTGCAGAGAAACGTGTTTATCTGCTCTAATGAATGTATGTTTTAATTCTAATGACGTTTAAAATGCATTGAAGTCCAGCTTTTATGGTCAAACTGTGATTGCTGTATGAGAAGGATCGTGGAGTTGTTGTGCTTTCAGTATGTCCTTGTATTGAGTTGTTTAGCTGTTAGCTGAAAGCTAATGCCACATTCAAACTTATGATATTAGCTGCGCATTCATTTACATTTATATGTATGATAACATTTATTGAATGTTCATTTAGGTATGCAAAATAACAGATTATCTCAGATTTTTGCCTTTCCTAACCTGATAAGATTGACAGCCTGTAATTTATGCCATGTATGCAAGGACGTTTGTTTTATTATATCTGCACTATGAACCAAAATCATTATAAATCAAATAACAAAATCTGGAGTTCTATTTACAGTCTGTTAATACTATTGAATTATTGACATGTAGACAACTGGAATTTAGACGTGACAGCTGCAAAATATTCATTCACTACATTTTCAAACGGTTCATTGATTCTACTGATGAAATCACACGTGCACTTAATAAAACAATAATTACAATCAGTTATGAAAAGTGTCTGTAAGGGTCTGTCTTTTCATGGTTGACATTGAAATCATTTTCAGTCTTTTTCTAATGGCTCTGTTTTCTGTTTCTTGTAGGTCATACCCTGAAAAGCAGCGGGTCCTTCGGCGCTTGGTACGTAAAATCTTTCATTCTTGTGGTCAGTGCTGTGTATGCCAGTCTGGAGCTGAAGAGAACTGGAAAACAAATTACAATCAATGACATCCATAGACCTCTAACAATGTGCTGCTTTTACTCCTCAGCCTGGTTCAGGCCTCTCGTTCCTTTCACCAGTCCTCCCAGAGTCTTGCACCAGTACCCCCTCTGCCCGAGAAGGGAGGAAAGGTCCGACATGGCATCTTCCCAGAGGAGCTTTTCACACTGCTGTACCCCAAGACCGGTGTGACAGGTGGGATTGTCAGCTTTATTGCCTCCTTTCCTAGTGCTTCCCTATTATCCAGGTTCCTGTTTGTCTTTTTAAAAATTCACTCTAATAGAAATTACTGAAGAATCTTTATTTAGATGTTTACCATACAACAACAGTTTAAAATGTTTGTCTATCATGCTCCAAAATGAACAAATTCACTTGTTTTGTTAACTGCATATGACAAATCATTTTTATTTAGATTATTAGTGCAGTCCTTCCTTACAATAGCTTTATATGATGATTAGATTGATAATAACATTATTCGTGAATAATTTCTTCATCCAAAAGAGCCGTGTAAAGATTATTTCTGTTAGTCAGCACACTGATACACAGGTTTGTTCTCTTCTGTTTGTAGGGCCTTATATGCTGGGGACCGGTCTGCTCCTGTACATGCTGTCTAAGGAAATCTATGTAATCAATCACGAGACATTTGCTGCTGCGTCAATTGGTGCAGTCATCATTTACGGCATCAAGAAGTTTGGGCCCAGTGTGGCCACCTTCGCTGATAAAATCAATGAGGTGAAGAAAGTGTTTTGTATTCAACAAAAGTGATATTGTGTAGATAAACACTGAACTTTTATTGAGACTGAAATATTATCTGCTGATAAATTTGATGTTGTGAACAATTAACTAAGGGATTTGTTTGACTAATATTTGGTTCTTTCTTTTCCTTTGCAGGATAAAGTGGCAAAGGCTCAGGAAGTGAAGGATCAGGCCATGGCTAGCCTAGCTCAAGGCATTGAGGATGAGAAGAAGGAGCAGTGGAGAGTAGAAGGACGACACATGCTCTTTGATGCTAAGAGGGTAAGGAGGACAGAATTCCCAACGACATTTTTCCAGTGACCGATCGTCTCTGCCTTCATTTACTGTCCATAATTACCACAAATCCACATTTGTATTTACATTTAAATTTGGAATAATTTACAGTTAACATTTAGAGTGGCACTAGGTCTAGTTTTGTGACGCTCCTCTTCCCATCTTCCATCAGAACAATGTGGCTATGCTGCTGGAGACCAATTACAGGGAGCGGCTGCACATGGTGACCAATGAGGTGAAGAAGAGGCTGGACTACCAGGTGGAGCCAGGAACTCCACCCGCCGCATGGAGCAGGAGCACATGGTGAACTGGGTCGAACAGAGCGTCATTAAGAGCATCACCCCACAGCAGGTACAGGGAATATGGTCACTCCATTGAAACTTCATTGTAGTTATGTAATCCAATGGAGGTATTTGTTCAGAACTAAAGGTCTTTTTTGTCTTCTGAGAAGAAATGTTGAGTAACAGCGAGCTTACGTAATATTAGCAAGTATGGTAATTACAGACCTATTATTGGAAAGTTCCTAATTATTACTTTTTTCAAGGAGTGTAAGTGGTACTATTCTAGAGAAAATGGTCTTTTGTTATGTTTTCTTACAGAATCATTAGAGCATTTCTGGTCAACTACAAATGTGCCCAATTATAAATGGCTACTTTAGTCCAGAATCTGTATACAAGAAGTATTTTTATTTTATTTTTTTAGCTTGGCCTCTAGATGGAGACTTTGTACTCAAGAATCTCTCAGCAGTTATAGTAACAGTATAATTGCTATGATGATATGTGGACATGAGATTTTGAGGGAAAAGTGAATTTTTTTTTAATTTTTTTTTCTTCAATGTCTAAACTTGTAACAGTCATTAATATTATTCTTAAGGTAATTTTAAGGTGTCCTTGTTACGGTGTAGTTATCCATTTAAGTACTGAGTAATATTAATGAGCTATATGTACTTACTATATGGTTAGGATTAAGGTTTGGCTTAGGGTTACTTGCATGTAATTATGCATAATTTATTTTTATTATAACAGTAAATGTAATCTGTAAAAAGGACAACTTAAAATAAAGTGTTACTCTTTATTTTAAGGTGGCTTTGTACTCAACATTGTTGTAACAGAGTAACAGTGAGTAACATGCTACAGGGTTTGGTTTAGGGTTAGTTAGTTGATTGTAATTATGCATAATTTACTGTTATTACTGTAGTAAGTACACGTAACATGCATAACAAGGATACTGTAAAACATGTTTACCCTAATTTAAACCAACTTTACCCATTTATACACCTGTACTAACTATAAAATAATTGTTCTGATACTGTTATTACTTTTTTACTGTTATCTCTACAATCTCAATTTGTGTTTGTGTCTTTCAGGAGAAGGAAAGCATCGCCAAGTGCATTGCAGATCTGAAGGTCCTGGCCAAGACCACTCAGGCTCGGGCTACAGTATAGGTCTCTGTCAATGTCCACACTAAAGCCTCCTGTTTTCATTCTAAATGAACCCTTTCCTTGTGAACATGCCATTCTGGCAGTGTCGTCAAAAGTGTACATACCCGTATTAAATAAAAGATTTGGTTATTGACTCTTCACTTTTTCTGTCCTTTTTGTGTGAGGATTTGAAGAACTCCAGTTCTCTGTCTTGTAGTCCTGAATAGTTTAAATGTTTTATGAGCTGTGAGGTGACATTAGTAATATGAGTTTAACTTTAATTCACATTTTTCACAATGCATCTGCAAATTAATGATTCATCTTACTAACTATGGTCCAAATACTTATTTTTATTTTGAACATCATTTAAATTTGTTGAAACATATTCTTATCTTTCTTTTAAAATATGCCGTTTGGCTTAATGATTATGTTAATACATACATGTAGTGTGACGTAAGTGTAGAAATCCATTCTGGGGTCACTGTGCGTCACTTTGTTGTACACGTCACAATGGCCGTCTATTAATGATGGAACCTTTGTACTCAAGAATATAAATGGAAAACCTACCTGCTGCTACCTGATTTACTATTATTCAGGAATTAGACATTGACCTCAGCTTTTCCAAGCAGGAAGTCCAGAATATTTGTTCTCAAGCAGTTCACGAAGAAGACGGACTTGAGGATATGTCTGAATTCTGGAGTAATCTGAACCTAGAATTGGAGATTTGCAGTTAAATTTGTTTAGGATTTTCTTTGAGGTAATGTACTATCATTTGTCTAATAACAAGGTTGATATGAGCGATACTTGTTTTATAACCGAAACGCATGTAGAGGCACTGATACATGGTGTTTTACCCACAGATTGATAGGGCAGTGACTAATTTAAATAATGTAAGATGCAAAATGTGTTTACATCTTAATTATTCCAATTTGTGTTGTCTTTTAGAGGAGTGTTAATGTGTTCTTTTCTTTTTTTCTTTTTTTGGTACCACTTCTGCTAATGTTTTGTTCTCGCCAAACCAAACATGTTAAGTTGTTATAGATAAATTTCCTGCTTTGAGCTGTCAGCAGTTTTTGCTGTTTATTCATCAAGCACTTTTTGGCTGGGCAGTTCTCGCCTGTTTTTGAGAACCAAAAAAAAATTGTTGACTGTAAGTTTCTACATTGTTGTATTGTTATTGGCTTATTAAAGCCAGTGATTCTGCCATGATTTACTGACCTCATTTTAAAAGTCTGACATTTATTAAATATAAATAAAATTTTCACTACTCAAATTCAAAAATAAATGTCAAGTTATGATCAGTAACTGAAGTTAAGAAAAATCAGGCAGTACTCACTAACTGACTGATTGAAACAATAATTATATAGTTTTCTGAAAAACATCAGCATTTAAACAAAAAGCTCTTGTTCTGATATTTTGGTTTTAGGCAGCTTTTTGATGTGGTTTTGGGGATGTAATATTGCAAGCATGTGCTTGCTTCACAAACTTGATGACTACATTTTCACGTCCTTTTGAAAAGTTAAGTGGTGTTAAACCACAACTGATGAACAGACACTTCTTCATAACTAATGTATCTGCCTGGCACAGCTGCTCAAATGTTTATGTGCCATTTTTCTGAATAGATTTATGACTGATAACGTTATTATTGCAGGTGTTAAATATCACAGTCAAGAATGTATGGGGGGAACCCTGTCCCAGTTTTCCAATTAAGGTACATATCTTACTCCCCTCCATCAGCGGTATCTTTCACTGTGCGAGTGGAATTTGTACCTGAAACACACACAAGGGTGTTTCATTGTCGCACGTCATGTCCTGCCTTCTATCTCTCTCATATCGGTTGTCATAACAGGTGTCAGGCAGGTCATCGTTACAAATCGTTGTGAGGCAGGGTTATTCAAGTTTTGATTTTTTTCTTTAGTTTTGCATTTTATTTCAGATTGTTTTTGTTTGGTATCAGGTTTATTTTCAGAGTTGTCTGGTCTAAAAAAAAGTTCACTTTAGTTTTATTTTAGGGCTGCCAAAAGTAACTGGATCATTTCAAGTGTTTAATGTCAGTAGATATAGCTATCTAGTGGCATTTTCATATTTAAACCAGGCAGTTTTTAAAGCTAAGTTTTATTAAAGGCCTAGGCCTACGTATAATATGTGACCCTGGACCACAAAACCAGTCTTAAGTGTCAATTTTTCGAAATTGAGATTTATACATCATCTGAAAGCTGAATAAATAAGCTTTCCATTGATGTATGGTTTGTTAGGATAGGACAATATTTGGCTGAGATACAACTATTTGAAAATCTGGAATCTGAGGATGCAAAAAAATCAGAATACTGAGAAAATTGCCTTTAAAGTTGTCCAAATGAAGTTCTTAGCAATCATATTACTTATCAAAAATGAAGTTTTGATATATTTACGGTAGGAAATTTACTAAATATCTTCATGGAACATGATCTTTATTTAATATCCTAATGATTTTTGGCATAAAAGAAAAATCTATAATTTTGACCCATACGATGTATTTTTGGCTATTGCTACAAATATACCCCAGCGACTTAAGACTGGTTTTGTGGTCCAGGGTCACATATATGTATCTAAAATTACCATTCAGCCATTTTTATTTTATTGTTGTTACACTGTAAAAAAAAAAAGTTGAGCCAACTTAAAATTTTAAGGCAACAAACTTCAGCAGATTTTTGAGTTTTCTCAACTTCTTGTTTTAAGTTTATACAACAAAAAGTTGAGAATCTCCTACAGAAATAAGTTGAGAGAACTCAAAAATCTGCAAAAAGCTGGTTGCCTTAAAATTTTAAGTTGGCTCAACTTTTTTATTTTTTACAGTGTAGTTTAGGAGTCATGTAAATATATTTTAGCTTTTCCAAGTAATGTCAGTCATTATTTGTAATTCATTTAGTTTTTGTTGATATCTGGTGTGGATGGTTTTGGTAAGGTTACTTTGGAAATGTAATAGGTTACAGATTACAAGTTACAAGTTGTGAACAACTATTTCAATTACTTTATTAAAGTAATGTAACTGATAACTTTTTATTACTTTTCTACATTTCTAACGAATATTTTCATCTGTTAATCATTTTGAAATTTAAACTAGGTAGGGTTAACCTTTCTCAACACTGATTACTGTCAGGCTTTCAAAATCCTTCATCATTTGAAATAAGATTATACAAATTTAATTTTAAAGCACAGCCACCACAAAATCAGACTTTAACTCCTCTTTTTACTTTGAGATCGTTCTGAGGTTAAATACAGATTTAAAATAATAACAAGAAATAATTTAATAGCTCTCATTTTGAAATCAAATCTTCGCATAAATGACAGGAAACACTGGCAGCTAACATTGTCTTGGAAAAAAACAGTTAGTCTTAAAATATAAAGCATATACATAATTCTAAATAGGAAGTAAAACAGTTAGCAAATAAGCATGTGTACTTTTATATGTCCTAAACTCCTGAAACACTAGTGTCTCATAGAGCAGTCAGTGCAATTTGGGAAAGAAATTAATCAAATCCGTATGTGTGTGTGTGTGTGAAAATATTCAGATGTAACCGCCTTTGTAATCATTAACATTTTCATAAGTAACTGTAATTTAAAGGGATAGTTCACCCAAAAAAAGAAAATTCTGTCATCATTTACTCGCCCTCAAGTAGTTCCAAACCAGTATGAATGTCTTTGTTCTGCTGAACAAAAAGGAAGATATTTTGAAGAATGTGGGAAACGGAGCAGTTCTGGGGCACCATTGACTTCCATAGTATTTTTTTTTTCCTACTATGGAAGTCAATGGTGCCCCAAAACAGCCTGGTTACAAACTTTCTTCAAAACATCTTCCTGTGTGTTTGGCAGAAGTAAGAAATTCATACAGGTTTGGAACTACTTCAGGGTGAGTAAATTATGACAGAATTTTCTTTTTTGGGTGAACTATCCCTTTAACTACACATCTTTTCTCAGTAACTGTAACAGATTACAGTTACATTTATTTTGTAATTAAATTATGTAATTCCATTACATGTAACTTACTCCCCAACACTGGGTGTGAATGAAGTTGTCAATCAATCAAACAAATAAATAAATAAATAAATAACCTCCCAAAACTATTGCAACAAAACTGGACACCCAGATTTCTCTAGAATCATGATATGGTGTAGTATTTAATTTCACTGAAATTACAGAAATAACCAGAATCCATATACTTTTTAGCCACATCCTGCATATTGCAATAGCATTGAGCTGACTGTGAGTTTTTGTTAAGAATAGTTCAATTCAGAATAACCAGAAATGTTACTGAAGACATCGTTTTTAATGGTCATACTCAGAATTTAGTGAAAATCAGGGCATAACTTTTAAAATGATTACAATTAGAAAATGTAAAAAATATATATAGATATTTTTAAATTGACAGGATATATATGTACAATCCATACAGGCATATTGTGTTGTGATTGTATTATAGAGGCTTCTCACCTGAGCCACCGTCCCAGGGGCCTGGCATGTCTCGTCCTAGTGCCAAATCCATCTACAGTAAGTACAAAACCCATTTAAACAACGTATATAAAAATAATGCATGGTATATTTAACTTGACTTTGTTGCTTTAGTGCAAAGGAAGGAGTATGCAGAATCAGTCAGCAGACAGCAAGACAACTTCCAGTACAGAGTAGAGGTAAGAATGAATCGAGTTCATGTGTTTAACTACACTTATTAAGTAATCGTTTTAAAATGTCCTACGGCATGTCACTGATGCATAATCTTCACTAATGTGTGTTATAGGAAATAACAGACAACCGTTGCTTATGTACTGTATAGATTTCCACACAAACTGAACTGGAAAATTTGATGACGTAGCAAGGTTGAATTTCACAAGGCCCTCCATAGCAATAGCCTCTGTGCGATGTGATGATAAAACAACATAAATTCAAATTCCCTTTCTGTTCCCTAGCACCTGTTCGCCTGTGTGTTAGATGGCAGAGAGGTGAGCAGTATTGATGACTGCGTGAACAGGTTGAAGAATATGGACAGTAAAGGGAAAGTGTGGGGTCAGGACATGATCATGCAGGTCCAGGCGAACCAGCTACAGCTGTGTGACATAGAGACCAAGGTCAGGTGCACACGTTATGCTCAAATACACTAATCTTAACAAACAGTTTTGCCTTTTTAAATGGTTACATTGTGCATCAGTGAGTCCCAGTACTAAACAGTAAACTCTTCCTCTGTTTCCTGGAATTGTAGGAGGTTTTGGAATCTGTGCATTTGAGTAGCATCAAAGGGACGAAAGCTGTTCTGGACAGTTGTGTGTATGACTCCCTTCTCATTATCTCAGTTCAGGATCCAAGCCAAAGAGCTCCACAGGCCTTCCTGTTCCAGTGTGAGGAGATTGGGGTGAGGAACAACAAATCTTAGATTCATTCAAGGGTAGATATTGCTGCATCTGCCCGATATAAATCCGTCTTAATATCTTGTGGATTGATGTGGTAGTTTCCATTCCACGCCCTCTGTCAGTGCCCTGAATTTTTCTATAAAGATATAAAGGTATGTTTTAAATTGCTAGGCTCAGGAGGTGGCAAATGATCTGGAAAAGGTAATACAGCAAGGAGGAGATACCACACCACTGCTTAAAGAACCACAGATGGACATCAGGTCAGCTGCTGCCTCGCAAACAAGTTGTTCTGAGAAGCATCAACTTTTTTTCTTTAAATGTGCTAAAATGTAATGTTTTAAATGGACATTGATTGATTATTTGGGCTAACGATCTAAATAACAAAGATCTATTATTTATTTTTTCCCTTACACTACAACCTCAATTTTTATCAGTGCTGTTCAGTGATATATTTTCTATTACTCAGGAGCCATCTGGAAAGCATCATTGGTCAGGGTTATCCAGGGAGTATGAAGAGACCAGCTCCCGTGCAGCCAAACCCTCCTCCTCCAGAATTCCTACCTCCTCAGTACAACAGCTATGAAGCCTATGGTGATCACTTGAAGAGTTCATTTCACTCAGAAAAATACACTTTTAAGTAACCTAAAATGCCCTGAAATTAACCCTCTGGGTGTTCTTATTCATTTTAGACTGTAAAAAAGTTTACATTTTGTATATGTATCTTTTTTTTTTTTTTACCTGAACTGAATGGTACAAAACGTAATGACTTTTTTTTGCGCTTGCCATTTGAACTCAAGAAATGGCTAAATGAAAAAAATAGTCTTGATTTTTCTTTGGGTGGGGGGTGGGGGGGTACAGTCTACAAATCAGGCACAGTGAAGTAGTGTGTCTAAATATATATCCAAATGCAAAACCTTTTATAATCTTTTCACAGAGGACAGACGGCCTTCACCCACTATGCCATTTCCCAGAGATGAACCCCTTTACAGGCCATTGCAGTCTGAGCAGGAGCAGCCTCCACCTGCATTCAGTGATGTGGAGAGAGATTCGGTTGGTAGTTTTTACTGACAATTTTATCACACCATGCTATTAATCCATCCATTCAGAAATCAATTTATTGAAACATTTCCTCCATCCATTTAATTGTTCTCTACAGGAGATTTTTAACCATGTAGCGGCTGACGTTGAGACCTTCGTGTATAAAGTTGGCTCAGCTTTGCCGAAAGATGATGGAAGCAAGAAAAAGAAAAAGAAAAATGCTGCAAAAAAATTCGGTGAACAATTAATACATAGTACTTGTTCTAATAATTTAATTTAATTTAATTTAATTTAAAGGATGTTAAAAAATCTACAAGATTTCAAAATTAAAAGATTTATTGATATTATTTTTACTTTTTATAGTTGCAAGTATTCCCCCTGTGGAGGAGTACATATCCTGTCTGCAGAAAATAAAGTATGGCTTCGACCTTCTGGTAAGTTATATACATTTCATTTCTGTGATAGTTCCTAAGGATATCATTAGACTACATTGTATACTTTCAAATAAAATTTTTATTACACTTCAGTTTTGGCTTCCCTTCAGTTTTTCAGTTTGTCTCTAAACTACAATGGAATTTTTTTCAGTAGTCTCATTGAATGACTTTTCAATAAAAATCTCACCATTTCCAGTACAATAAAGTAGAAAAAAGTTCAGGAAATGGCTCTATAATGTTTAATTTGAGACATATTGTTTTTTTGTTTGTTGCATATGCCTGTTTTCATACTCATCTCTACTTGTGACAGGCGAAACTGGATGGTCACCTAAAAAATCCTCCTGCTTCTGATTTTGTTCACAGTCTCTTTTCTTCCCTTGCCTTTGTAAGTATCTGTTTGTTCAGTCTGTTTGCATTGCAATCACATTTCATACATTTCTTCCATTATGCAATGAAAATGGATGAGCATACTTTCAGAGCATACTTTTGTTCTCCTGAAACTTCAGATGGTGAGTCAGTAGGACCCACCTGACTTGTTACCACAAGTTGTATAAGTTGTATAGTTTTGTATTGAAATCTATGGTTCCATAAAGAACCTTCAACATCCATGGAACCTTTTCATTACACAGAAGGTTCTTTATAGTGGACAAAGGTTCCTTAGATTTTTACAGTGTTCTTCACACTAATGAAAACTGTTTTTGTTTTTTGTTTTTTTGTTTTTACATTGAAAGGTTGTTCAGGGAACCCAAAATGATTCTTTTATGGTACTGTAACAGAAGGTTCCCCCTTTCCAAACTTTTATTTTCAAGAGTGTACTTTCTGTCCAGAGAGAAGGCATTACTTTTAATGATTTAGTCACTTGTTCACCACTGAAATCTTAGAACACATCACAAGGTTAAAGGTTAGGAGATGCACCATATCACACGTCATCACACTCAGTCCTGACTGTTTCTTCATGCTTCAGATGATGAGTCAGTATCCTCCCAACATCCCTTCCACAGTGCTGAGTCCACTGCTCACAGAAAAAGCCCTGCAGCTCCTGGGAAGATCGGTCACACCAAATGAGGACGTACTTTGGAGCAGTTTGGGTGATGCATGGAGCATCCCAAGGTCTTCTACAATATAAAAATTCCTCACAGATTAGCAAACAAAGGAGAAAAGCTTATGATAATTCTATTTTTTTTTCAATCAGGTCTAAATGGCCAAACGGGGATCAGATCCCTCCGTATTATCCTGAATTTTACGACGGTTGGCAGCCCCTTCCGCCCGGCCCATCCCAGTCCCCTCCCGGCAGCAGGCAGCTGTCACGGAGCAACAGCGAGCGTGTCCCACCCGGGAACGCCATGCAGAGGCCACCTGAACAGGTAAAATCTCTCAGAGGGCAAACTTCAACTTGGTGGTCTAAGCATGAGGATGTCATAAAATACGTCAAATGTTTGACATATACATCTTAACCTAAGGTATAATAAAGTGAAATGAGTAGAAATTGCTGTTTAACCTCTCTTCCAGGACAACAGACCCTGGAACACCCCACCCATGCGGTGAGACATATCATGTGAACTCCCTTTGAATTACCCAGAAAATATTGTGACGGCTATTTAAAACATTGTTTATTTGACTTTATAAGTATGTAGCCTTTAATGGACAGATGAGTTTAAGAGGTGAATTCCAAATCAAGTCTAGTAACGCTTCTGTCTTATTTTATACCAGGTCAGCTGAGCCGCCAATCTACATGAGGGTGATCTATGACTTTATGGCAAGAAACAGTCAGGAACTGAGTGTAATGAAAGGTGACATGGTGCAGGTAATCACCTGACCTTTAACAGTGATATGTAAACACACCCCGTACAAAGGAAATTGTGCAACTTCTGGGGTGAACAAGTGACTACATTAATATAAATTTGTTGGCAACACTTTGCAGTTAAGGTCCCACTAGTTAATGTTACTTAAACTAACATTAATTAACAATGAGCAATACATTTTTAAAGCATATATCAATCTTTGTTAAAGTTAATTAAAATACAACTTTTCATTGTTAGTTCATGTGTAACAAGTACAACTTTTGATTTGAATAATTTTAGTAAATGTTGAAGTTAACATGAACTAACAAAGAAAAAATATTTATTAATCTTAACTTATTTTAACTAAAGTAGTAACTAATTTTAACAAATACAGTGTTACTTTTTTTTCTGTGAGCAGAAAATGCATACATATAGTTTGTTCTTGTTTATACACTTCTATGCTTATGTAAATAGGTAACCGACAAGTCTGGGCAATGGTGGAAAGTTAAAAACAGTCGTAATGAGGAGGGTTATGTGCCTCAGAATGTTCTAGAGCCTGCTGATGGACAAAGGCCAACAGTAAGTCGTGGCCAATGCATACATTTTCTTTTTTTCTTTCTTTTATTTTTCTTTCTTTATTTTTTTACAAATTTATTAACTTGCTCTACATTTTTCTTTAAAAACAATCATTTCAATAATGTATTAAGGACATCTTGATGGCATTATTCAGATTTTTTTAACATCAGCTATATGAAGACAAAAACTGGTCATCAATGTAAATTCTTCATCACTGTTTGGTCAGGACATGTATTACTGTATATTTAACCAGTTAATTAATTTTTGCTATACAGAATTGTTTTATGAATTTTGCACCTCTATATTCTCAGCAAAATACGAGAGGACCTCCATCTCTAGATATGAGGTCTAGACCTGAGGAAGTCAAAGCCTGGTTACAGTACAAAGGCTTTTCTAAGATGTAAGAAACCATTTCTATCATCTTTAATTTTATTCTTTAAAATCGTACAAAAAGAACAAAGTGTGGACTTTTTATTAAATTTTGCAGAACTTTTTTTGCATTTTTGACTGTGGATGTATTGGTCTTGGCACTTAATTAGCTGGAAGATCTCACCGAGTGCATTGATTCTTTAGACTACAGTGTAGTTCTAACAATTATACATCACAACATAAATAGCTTAACATACTCCAAGAAGTCATTTATTAACCTGTTGGCAAACTTGATTCATCACGTACTTGTGTAGGACAGTCCAGAGTCTTGGGGTGTTTAATGGAGCAATGTTGCTGGGAATGAAACAGGATGATATCAGAGCGATATGTCCTGAGGAAGGAGGTCGAGTCTTCTTCCAACTGCAGAGCGTCAGATCGACCATTGCAGTAAGTAATGCAGCTCTATTTGTTCAAAGTAAACTCACGCCTTGTACAAATTCTGTCTTTCATGAAGCAGAGCTCACAAATATCATCAGTCTCCATTTCCTTTGCAGCTTGCCAGTGAGGCTGAATACAGCCAGTACGGTGCCCGCTGATAATCTGAGGACACCGGTGCATTTTGACAGCAAGAATCTGAATTTGTCTGGACCTGAATGAACAAGAGCTATTCAGTAAAAACCTCAACATTTCCATTCACTAGACAACAAGCCAAGGCTAATGCCTACAGACTTGTTCACAGTTATATTACCCTTCACAGATGCAAATGATGTATACATTTAATGCATTTATTTAATTTATTTGATACAGATTGTCACTGGGGTGGTGGGCACTTGTTTGTGTTATTTAGCTGTTATATGTCCTAAATCAGCGGTTCCCAATTCCTCCCAATTCGTTAAATTAACGTCTCGCACACTTTAATGCCCTTCGTATGTAACATATACGCTCGCTTCGAACTGGAATCATGGCGGAAGATCCGGTGATGTCCACTTCGCAGGGCACATACAGTCGAATAGAACAAACGTCGTATGTGATAAGAGATACATAAGAAATATGCAGAGCAGGGAGGCGCGAGGACTGGAATTGGGAACCGCTGTCTTAAATGAAAATGAATCATGTCTGTAACACTCTGACACTAATTGTGCACTGTATATTAATAAATGGTCAATAAACAACAAATTAGTTGCCATTTTTGGTTGACTAATTTTCTTTTTTTGTCTCAATGGAAGAAGTTTATAATGCTTTTTTTTTTATTTTGGGCTTAAATATGTTTTTACATTTAAGTTCCAGTTTAAATTCAGCAATCCCATTATGGGTTTGTGTTTAACCTCACAGCAGTAATAAAGTAAAAATGCAGTGAACACAACAATGCTCTGCTTTATTGGGTCAAAATAAGGCCCGGAAGTTCATGCTTTTTTTACAATTCAAATGTAGAAAATCTGAACAGTGAAATATCTATAACAACTGTATCATTACGTAAATTTAGCTAATCCTTTGTTTATTGGGAAAGTTAAAAAAGTGGTTCCAAGAAAATAAATCAAGACAAAATCTTGTCCTTTTCACTCCTTCTTGTTTCCCCATTTGGCCATCTTGTTGTTCACGGGTGTTTTCATGAACTTGCTCGATTTCATGTAATCTACAATCTTCTCAATGCTCTGACAGGGAACACAATTCATATCAGAATCACAATTTTTAACATTACAACTTACGTGAGAATATCAAATTATAGTCTCTTTGACAAACTGAATCCAAACCTCAAAGCGATCCAGGAAATATCTCAGGTTTCTGTAGTTATCCAGGCACTCTGGCTTTAACATACGATGCAAATCCAACAGGTCATACATGATGAAGTCCACAAAAGTGATCTACAGGATGAGACAAAAGTGGGATGAGCTTGTCAAACAAATTGTCTCTTTCCTATCACAAAATGAACAAAATAAAGTGCTTCCCAACATTGTGCCTATTTACCTTGTCCCCAGCAAACCACTTCCTGTCACCAAGGAAGTCTGAGAACTGCTTTAGAGGTCCTGGCAGTTTCTCAGTGTAACATTGCTTGTTTTTTTCCTGTAATCAAATATAAAAATATCCTATCAACTTACAAAACCAGAAAACATGATTAGTTAAGATTTTCTTCAAATAATCAATCAGCACTTAAGACAGTCTACTAAAGCAGCTCTTGGGCACTAACAAAGTCTCCATAGCAGAGCTCGGAAAACTCATTGCGGAAGTCCATCGCCTGGTTTTCCAAGATGTCAACTCTCAACTGCTCTTCTTCGGTTTCCCCACCTAGAAACACATTACAGAGAGATGTTTTACATTACTTAGTTATTTTCAGTGATGCTTGAGACAGTAAAATAAGGAAAGTTGTTTTTTTATTGAAGGAATATATGAATCAAGTACACACAGAGGTTGTGTTTGCGGGCGATGTATCTCAATATGGCATTGCTTTGGACAACTTTTATGTTTCCATCCTCTAGGTAGGGCAACTGGTGAAGGATGATTTTGGTTAGTTATTGCATGTTATACTGAACAATACTATGTGGGTGACTATATAACTTACTGTAGGAAAGACCAGACCAAGTTTCTCTTTCTCATTAAACCAACAGCTTTTGTCATAGTTGGGAGCTGCAAGGCAAGAATATAGAATCAGCTCAATGTGCTTTTATGTGGACAATCTGACTATGTCTGCTACAGTATGTTATAATGATCATCACTTACCATCACCACAAGAATAGAACTTCTCCTCATACTTAGTACCAGTGTATTCCAACAGCAGACGGATTGGTTGAGCCAGCTGTAATCAGATGAAAATCATAAAATATAGCCAACTTCAACTGCTGTAAAACGTGTTTTTCTCACTCTCTGAATAATTAACTGACAGTCAAAATATCACACAGTATATTAATAAATAGTTCATATCCTTATTTATAGGAGGAGGCTGGATTTTTACCCACCTTGTCATCTCTAGCTTGCAGCAGACTGACAGATGGAGGATAAGAATGTTCGTTTTTGTGCATGTTTTCTTTTTTAATAATAATTAATTGCATTGAAAAATCATTATAATAAATACTGCAATATTCCATGAAAAATGAAAATGGTCAATTTCAATTTCATGGTGACTTTAGATCTTAAGAAACATACAGTACATTCAATTCAAATACCCAGATGATGCTCTTATTTAACTTAAAAACACAGTGGAATGCTGGACATTTCATTCACTTACCTGTCACAGATCCATGCCTACTTTTTTCTAGAGACCATGTTGTATTTAGAATGTTGTTGGATGACAAAAGTTTAATTTTTCATTAAAATAATCTTGATTCTGTGTAAATTCTTTATCCAAATGCGTGTAATTAATATAATATAATAATATGACGTAAAGTGTATGAACACAAAATTTTATTTCTCTGTATTAAATAGTGACAGCTATTTCCTATCATTAAATTGTATGAAGAGAAAACTTTTGCCCAGGGCTTTAAAATCGCGTGAAAAGTGAAATGCTCTCACTAAAAAAAAAATCATATGCCGCAGGCGTTTAATCTTATTTGCAGTTGCATGTTGGGGTGTAACCACACCCGAAGCGGCTTCAGGTAATCTTAAAATTTACATATAGCGAAGTATCAGTGGGCATGGCGAGACAAGACAAAGCATGTTAAATTTTCTCCACATCCTTGAAAGACCCCTGACTAGCTCTGAACACCATGATTGAAGCATCAGTACCAAACTTTGCTGACTAGTTCAATAGTAGCTACAGTATCGACTTATCGTCCACTAAAGATGTAACTTCAAGCAAGCTATACATATGAAGCATACATTTGTCTATTTTTAGACATGACAAACCACACTGAGCGATATTCTAATCTTCTGAGATAAAAGCTCCGCAGTAAACATTTTGCAGAGATCAAATAAAAAAAGAAATGTCTAACCCACCCTTACGCAAAATCTTCTAAAAAGATTTCTTACCCCGCGTATGTCCCAGTATGCCAATTTCATTGCCATCTTGCAACGAGCACCTCTGTGCAGAAGCAGTACAATAGAAGGAGTGTGGGGGCACCCAGGTGCGAGCGCGCCAGAGTGCAGTATGAATGATGGGCGGGGCTAAACGTCACTTTAGGGCGTGTCTAAACCGCACGCAAATTCTGTCATCACCCTCGTGTTGTTCAAAATTCGTACGAGTTTCTCCTGCTGAACATTTTTGTGCGGCGTCGCATAATTACCGTGCTAAACAGTATGCAAGATTTTATTCCTCTTTTTCAGCAAAGACATATGCATGCTAAATACAAACACATGTTCTACCCTTGTGAAAATTAACCATGGTTTTATTTTAGTAAATGTATAGTAATCATGTTTTTTGGCATATAGATTACCATTTGTATAACCACAGATTTACTACAAATTCCTATGATTAGTGTAGCAAAACCATGGTTAATTTGTGGTTACTATGGTTTAACTGTGGTAAACGTGTTTTTTTTTTGTAGTAAAACCATGGTTAATTTTTGTAAGGGTATCATTAGTGAAGTTTCCCAGTGAGAAAAAAACACCATTTTTAAGATTCATTGAACAAAACTGCTCTGCTGCTTTATTGGGTCAAAATAAGGTAGTGCATTTAATGCTTATTTTCAAATGTAGAATCAAAATTCAAACAGTGAGATCCATAATATAACAATGAAATGCTTCTTTTCTTTTCATAGCATCAAATTGTCAAAAATCACTTTAAATTTAAACCTAAGTGCTTGCACTATGTCTACAGACAACAACTGAGAATTCTGATGGTTTTATAATGCTTTTATAATCAATACTAATGTTAACTGTATTGCTTTGTTAGTTATCGAAAGGTTTAAAATAGTGCCCCCCCCCCCAAAAAGGGTGCAGTTCAACTGCATTGACCTTATAATCAAATCAGATGGTGGTGCACCGTATGATGCTTTATCAAGACACAATCTTGTTAGTTTCACTCCTTCTTGTTTCCCCATTTCGCCATCTTGCCGTTCACGGGTGTTTTCATGAACTTGTTTGACTTCATATATTCTGCAATCTTCTCAAGACTCTGACAGGGAACAATTCATTTTAGTCATTTTTTATCATTGTAACTTAGGTGAGACTATCAAATCATTCCATGTGACAAAAGCTGAATCCAAACCTCAAAGCGATCCAGGAAACATCTAAGGTTTTTGTAGTCATCCAGGCACGCTGGGTCAAACATACGATGCTGATCCAACAACTCGTACATTATGAAATCCACAAATGTGACCTACAGGATGAGACAGTGGGATGAGCACGTCAAACAAATAATTTTTATTAAATATACTGTTATATCCTGCCACTTTGCTTCCCAACATTATGCCTATTTACCTTGTCCCCAGCAAACCACTTCCTGTCACCAAGGAAGTTAGAGAACTGCTTTAGCATCCCTGGCAGTTTCTCAGTGTAGCATGATTTGTTTTTGTCCTGTAATCAAAACAAATGGGTTACAAATCATTGTTATCAATTAACAAGTAAATTCATATTATTAGTTGCAAATTTCTTCAATGCTGTACATATTTCTATATAATCAATCACTCACAAAGTCTCCATAGCAAAGCTGGACAAAACCATTGCGGAAGTCCATTGCCTGGTTTTCCAAGATGTCAATTCTCACCTGCTCTTCTTCAGTTTCCCCACCTACCAACACATTAGAAAGAGAAGTCTAACATTACTTGGACGGCTATTTTCAGTGATGCTTGAGAAAATAATTTTTTTAAAATTAAGAAATAAACGAATCAAGTACTCACAGAGGTTGTGTTTGCGAGCGATGTATCTCATTATGGCATTGCTTTGGACTACTTTTGTGTCTCCATCCTCTAGATAGGGCAACTGGTTTAGGATGATGGTGGTTAGTTATTGCATGTTATACTGAACAATACTATGAGGGTAACTATGTAGCTTACATTAGGAAAGTCCATCCCAAGTTTCTCCTTTTCATTAAGCCAACAGCTTTTGTCATAGTTGGGAGCTGCAAGGCAAGAATATAGAATCAACTGTGCTTTTAAATGGACAATCTGACTATGTAGGCTATTGTATGTTATAATGATCATCACTTACCCTCACCACAAGAATAGAACTTCTCCTCATACTTAGTACCAGTGTATTCCAACAGCAGACGGATTGGTTGAGCCAGCTGCAATCAGTTTAAATGATATCCATAATATGAGGTATAAATAATCCCAGCAGGAGATGAAACAAGGAGTGAGAATGTTCTGCGACTTTAGAAAGCTAAACGGTAACTTATGCACCTAGGCAGTTTATGACAACTCACCATAACATTCTGCCAAAGCGGCCTTAAACCAGCTCTCAGTGACGTTTTTATAACCCAGAGTTAAACCTGGCTTTTGCCCAGTGCTTTAACAAAGTGTTTGATGTAGCTCTTATGAACTCAAAGATTACAGTAAGTGTTTCGTCGTAATTTTTCATATTGGGGTGTAACCAAACCCAAGCGGCTGTAGAAAAACATAACTGACGTATCATTTAAATAGCATCTGTGGGCTTGGCGAGCAGATAAACGACAAAAAGCGCGTCAATTTCTAACTGATATTAAGTAACACTATTAATCGCTCCTGACTACCAGTGAATTTGAAAGAATCGGCTATAAAAATACCCACAAAAATGCATGTTTCAGCTCAGACGGCCGTTATATCTAAAGCAGTATCCAACTTTGCCGACTAACGGCCTAGTTCATTTCTCTCGATTTAAGCTGAGCTTATGAAGATTTGACAGTTTTTTAGACATGGCAAACTACACTGACTTTGATTCTATTCTTCTGCGATGACTGCATGACGAAGTTATGAAACAAAAAATTCAAAGAAATCAAATATGAATCAATTAAAGGTCTGACTATGCAAAATTTGTATAAAATAGGCATGCAAAAATTACGACTGTTTCTTACCCCGCGAATATCCCAGTATGCCAATTTGACTGCCATTTTGTAACAAGAGTGTGCACCAAAGTTTGTGATTCAAAATGAGGCGCAGGAGCAGCGGAATGGAGGGGGCGTGTGCGCGTACGTGGTTTCTGTGCGGTTTCAAGTTAAAGTAGTACACCCACAAAATTAATGTTCTGTCATGAGTATTCTGTTCTTGCTTAATAATAATATAAAAGATTTCATTTATATTTTTTAGCAATAGGCCGATGCGGATTCTAAATGCATGCGCAAGTTTTACCAGGGAGAAAACAATCTTATTGGGACCAAAAGGTCAACATGTTCTTGTTACTTTATCTATATGAGACTTTATATTAGAGCTAGTTTAGAACGCATTTACATCATATAAACAAATATAATGTACCATAATTTAACAAAAAGGTGTTTATCTTGAGTAATTTTATATCCCAGCAGTCGATTTTTATTAGCACTGATTTCATCTTTTTTCTTAAAGTTCACAATAAAAGTCTTCCAGTCACCAGTTCCAGTTAAACTTTTGATAATGCTGGATCCTCTTCCCGGATTTTCAGAAATACCCAAAAACAAATTATTTTTTATTAAAAACTAATATTAAAAATGAATCTGCTTCAAATAGCAACGCCATGCAATGTGATCCAACATTCAATTTACTGTAAATTCGATGCTTTAATACACTAAGTTTAGGCAGAATTTACAGCCCCAACACTAGAGGGACAAAGGGCACAGGAAAAGCACAGAACACACTGGTTTGTAGCAAAAATAGTTGCACTAACTACCTTGTTATTCCTCTAGTTATTTCCCTATATCGGCTAAAGAATCCGCTTACTTCTGCTTTGAAAAATACAGTGAATATATCATGCAATATTAAATTCACAGACTCTCAGAATTATATTTTAATTTTGAGATACAGAATACAGCAGAAAAAATAAACTTCGCTTTGATATTATCATGTCTGATTTACAATAAATAGCACTAATAATTTTTTCAATTATAGACACATAAAAATGGCCAAATGACTCAAAGGACACAACCACTATAAAATAAATAATATCACAATAATAAACGTATTAGAACAGAACCTGTTCAATCAAGAATATAAAGAAGATAAAAATCCATTTAAAAATGACAGGATGTTGACGGCTCATGGCAGAGATGTGCGTGGGTACTCGAGCTCACACATAGTAGCCAAAGAACAAATGTTTATAGCTGTTAGCGTTCAGAACAAGTGTACAAGCGACACCAAATGTTTATCATCTATGATGGTGTAAACCATGTCACTGATCTTCACGCTGGTCTGCAGGTTAAGGACAGTAAGGTCCACAGTAACAGAAGGGGAGATTTCTGGGGTTTCCTGATGCTTGACTGTGGATTGCTGGAGCCTTCTAGTAGTTCACAGATACTGTAAGTGTTTCCAGTTGATATTCTGCAAAATGTTTATGTGCTTTTGTCAAACACAACATTGGCATTTCCTTTGTGCAAACTCTCTTTGCTTCCTAGCAATGAGGACTTTAAACCTTCACTTTCCAACCAAAAAAACTACAGTACATTTCTAGCAAATACTTAAATAAAGTCAAATAAAAAAAAAATGTAGCTGAACACCAGTGGAATCAAACATAGTATGACTGTGCCACATTTCCCTGAATCACCTTTCACTCACATTCTGCACTAGGTGAATAATTGAGAGCGTATGACACCGCTAACATCTGGTCGGTCCTGCACCCATACACAGGGAGCCCTGCTCTTCAACCGTTTCCAGCTCCTCTGACCGCACTGCCTGGGTGATCAGATTCAGCTCCTCGCACAGCGTCTCAAAGCGGTACGCCACTCGGATGTCTGGAACGTTAGTGCGTCTGATGTCGTTGCCCTCCTGCCCCTCTTTCAGATAATGCGGCCCCAACCAATAGCTTTTCACCTGGACACAAGATATACAGTATGTATGCGTTAGTCAGATTTTTTTTTTTTTTTGGATCAAATTCCTTGTATTTTAATTGTTTATATCAGCGGTTTGGCTTCAGGATGCACACTGAGCATTAAGTGTGACCTAACAAAGAACCAAAACTGTTATTGAACAAAACTGAATGGCAGCCAATAATTCACCACAAAAAAAAAACACACTGTGGATGCCACAAATATCCTCAATGCAAAAGAAGCCATATATAATGCAAAGTAATGGGTCATATTTTCTTTTATATACTGTAGTTTTTGATCAGGGTTTTAGAGAATGAGGTCATGTTATCTAATCTGCTTATGTTGGCTTTTAACTACTGTAATTTGACTAGTGACAGATAAACTTGTGCCAATACTGTTGTGTTTGGATGCACAACCAAACTGGTTGCCATAACAAAAAAAAAAAAAAGATGATATGAGAAGTATTTTATCCTCCCTTTTAAAAGCAGAAAGTCTTAAAGTTGCATTTCAATGAGGAATAAAGTATTGTTTTTTTTTCTCTTCTGTCCATAATTAATTTTTTGGTCACCATTCAAAAGTCTGGTAAGATTTTTAATGTCTTTGAAAGAAGTCTCTTATGCTCACTAAGGCTGCATTTATTTGATCAAAAATATAGTAAAAACTTATATTGTGAAATATTAATAAAATATAAAACAACTGTTTTATATTTATTTCTGTGATGACAAAGCTGAATTTTCAGAAGCCATTACTCCAGTCTTCAGTGTCACATGATCCTTCAGAAATAATCTAATTTGCTGATTTGGTGCTCAAGAAAGATTTATTCTTATCAATGTTGAACACAGCTGTGCTGCACAATATTGATACTGATACCGTATATAAGATACTGAAAAAAGCACAAATGTCAGGGCATGTCAAAACTTCTCCAGGGCACCAAAACCCCCTCAGACCCCAGAGGGTTAATCTTGTTCATTTCTACATACACTACTGTTTATTTAATCAATACTTTTACTTAGCAAGGATGCATTAATTGATCAAAGCTGACATTTAAAATATTACAAAAGATTTCTATTTACTATAAATCCTGTTCTTTAGAACTTTATATTCTTTAAGGAATCCTATAAAAGAATGTTTCCACAAAAATATTAATATAAAATTTTAAAGTATGGTTAATTTTTAGGTCGTTGTACCTAATGCTTTAACTAATGTTAACAATTTTAACCTTATTGTCAAGTGTTACCAAAACGTAGAAAGTAATGTGCACACTAAACAACAGAAAACTGACTTCTGCCATTGCTGACAGAGCTGTGAGTGTAGATGTGAGCACCTGGTTAGAAAATCCACTCATGAGGACACTGTTTCGGGCCAGCTCACACATGTCACATGAGCTCAGCTTCCACACTTGAGCAGCGATGCTGTACTCCTCCATCAGCGGCTCCTGAACAACCACACACACTAGGTCAAACACATTACAGACCTCACTTAAGGAATAAGAGGTTTAGTTAAAAACATTATAATTTCTGATGGTATGGTTTGGCTTGCAACCTTTGTGAAGTGGAACTGCAGTGGGTCATCAGTGGACAAAGACACCATGAGGCCTCTGGACAAATACTCAGGCAGTGGATTTCGATGGTAACTGAGGAAAAGGCTGTTGTTGCTGAGCGGAGACATGGCGATGCCGATCTGAGCCAGGTAATACAGATACTGCAGTACAGGAGCCTGAGGAAAATAAACAAAAATTGCGCTCTAAAACTGTGAATGGACTGATAAGCTCTTGACTGTTTGGAATGGGTCTTAAGAATATTAGCTCTAAAACATCCAGTGTGAAAAAACGTGATGTTGTTCTGTCAAAATTGTTCACTATAGGTCAAAGCTGAAGAGAGGATATCAATGTTTGAATGGCTGTTGAATACTGGCACCCTTCAAAAAGTGTTTGTTACTTTAAGGGGTGATACTAACACATATGGCCTTGGGCTGATACAAAACAATCATGAAAAAATATTTAAAATATGAACATTCCTTGTATCTGAGAAGAACAGATTTACAAGGACAACCATGATTCAGTGGAAGTATCTAGAGTTTCTGTACTTTTCTCAGAAGTAGGCCATGGGAAATATTTTCTGACAGCATAAATCCAGACACGAGGTGGTGAATAGGCCCTGCCTCTCCACAGTGTGGACGTAATACAAATGAATTCAAGTTTCTTTGCCTGTTGGGAGAAAGAGATGACATTTAAACACAGTCATGGAGCTAAAAACATTTTAATTCAGTAACTTACACATTGGTTTTAATCCATCTTTCAGAAAAAAAACTCAGTCTGAATCAGTATAAAATACATACATTGTAACCTTAATTAATATAATATATTGTGGTAAGCAAAATGTGCATCAAATACCTGCGCAGGTGGTTAAGTACAGTCATATTCGCATACATGTAGTACAGATAATACGAGTATGGAGGATTGTCCTCCTCTGTCCAGTTCACAGGTTTTGGACTGTCCAGATTAAAGATGTGATGCTCAGGTTTGGACTCATCATCCACACTATCAAACCCCACAACCTGAAGGACACATCAACAGTCAGTCTCACAATACAATGAAAATGTGATCATACTTGTCGATTTTAATTCTGATTTTAATACACAGGGTGAACAGGGATGGATTTATTTTGTGGAGTAAAGTGGGACATTTAATTTAGCCACAGACGTTAAACTTTAATGGCAGACTCTTTCTTATTTGAAGCAACTTACAGAGTGTTTTTTAGGGACAATAATATAAGTATGAGCCAAGGCTTTGAGAATCTATGGGTTTCCAGGCCAGATCTTTAACCACTACCTATATCCCTTGTCTTCTAGGAAGAAAGGAGTGTAAAATCAAATGTAAACGCAATGCACTCCACAGAAGCACATTTACATGTAAATTTACACTAAAACAAGCTTTACTACATTACTAAAAGTTCACTCACATGTTGCAGAAAGAGATGCAGCTGTGGGTGGCTGCCGGGATTGACTGTGACTTCAAACAGAGGCATAAAAATGTTCTCTAGCATCTCCTGGAAGTTAGATAGCTGCTTTTTGGTGTGGTACACATCACTGTAAAGGAAAGAAACAACCTGTTACCTCAACAATGGTTTTAATTTAGAATGAAATTTATGTTTTATGTACAGTGAAAATATCTGTATTCATTTTGGAAATAAGTCCACTTATTTAGGTTCTTAATTTAAGGTGCTTTTCAATGTAATAATAATATACATCACCCTTTAACAGTTTGGGGTCTGTAAGATATTTTTTAGGAAAAACTGTTTTATTCAGCAAGGACACACTGATCAAAAGTGAAAAAATATATCATGGTTTCCACAAAAATACTAAGTAGCACAACAGTTTACAACACTGTTAATAATAAGAAATGTTTCTTGAGCATCAAATCAGCATATTAGAAAGATTTCTGAAGGATCATGTGACACTGAAGATTCAGCTCTGAATCTTCAGCTTTGTCATCACAGGAATAAATTACATTTTAAAATATATTTAAATAGAAAACAGTTATTTAAAATGGTAAAACTTAAAAAAAAAAAAAAAATTAAAAACATTTTAAAAATCTTACCGACATTACTGTTTGTATTTTTTTATTTTATTAAAGACTAAGGCCCACTGTAGACGTCACGATAATAAACTGCCACTTCAATACTTCTTACTAAGTACTCACAATAACCGGGGCACCTGCACCAGCCAGCGCACGTTATCTGAATAAACTTTGTGTCTGATGGCCCACTGAGCCAGTTTATCCCATTCATCTCGTGAGCGACCGTAGATGGAGAGTCGCAGCTCCACATTCTGATATTTGCTCTCCTCTAGGTCTGCCATCACCTCCTGAAATGCACCAACATACAGCTATCAGCAGGGGGCGCACTTTACCATATGAAACTGAATTCATCCTCATGTTTTTGTTAAACTCAAAGATTATAAGGAACAGATACCTTGATCATATGCCCAAAGTATTTCCCCTCAATATGGTTGTCAGTCTTGATAAAGATTTCTCGGAGGATGGACTCTCCAATGGGGTTGTATTTGGAATTGAATTTATCAAAGCGGTGGAATGTGTTACGGTCCTGTGGGCAAGAGAGAATATTTGTAATATTTTAAAAAGCTTTTTGTTTTTTTTCCTTATCTGCCTTCCAGACCTACCTCTTCAATGTTGCCCAATTATTTCCACATACAATTTAGAGAAGAATCTCTTTTAGTAAAGATTTTGATTCCCATGGTTTAGGGACCCATTAAACTGTGTGCAACTTTGTATAGCATTCATTTAGAGCCACAGTTTGCATTCAGTAGAGAACAACAGGTCATTCATCAGCTTTTTCAGTTCTCACTTAAGTGTAAACTCACTAAGCTTGTGGGACTGCATCTGCAACTCTGTGCAACATATTTATAGTGAGAGTGACCTAGATCCCACACAAACTCATGAAGTTTGGAACTCCCACTAAATATTTTCCTTGGCATCTACTGTGAAACAACCTCAAGATAACTTTACTAACTGAGTTCTTTAAAAACTATTTTATGGTTCTCTGTTATTTCAGTTTTTTGATCTTTTATGTTCATATTTATGTTAATAGTCACTTTTATTAGGTTTTAATGAATAACTGTTAAGTCAACAAGATATAACATTAAGCACTACCATTCAAAAGTTTGAAGTGACGTGTGGCCAAGTATGGTGACCCATACTCGGGTTTTGTGCTCTGCATTTAACCCATCCAAGTGCACACACACACAGCAGTGAACACCGTGAACACACACCCGGAGCAGTTCGCAGCCATTTATGCTGCGGCGCCCGGGGAGCAGTTGGTGGTTCGGTGCCTTGCTCAAGGGCACCTCAGTCGTGGTATTGAGGGTGGAGAGAGCACTGGATATTCACTCCCCCCACCACCAATCCCTGCCGGGCCTGAGACTCGAACCTGAACCTGCGACCTTTGGGTTACAAGTCCGACTCTCTATCCATTAGGCCATGACTGCCCCTAGTAACTTTGTGGTTAGTAACCTTAGAACTTAACACTTTTACTCAACAACAACACATTAATTAGACAAAAAATTGACAGCAAACATTTATAATGTTATGAAATATGTATATTTTAAATATATACTGTTCTCTTGAAAGTTCTATTCAACAAAGAATCCTGAAAGTTTAATTTCTTCACAAAATATTAAGGAGCACACGTGTCGATAATAAAAACATTGTCAACGTTGATAATTATTGTAATAATCATATGAATGATTTCTGAAGGCTCACGTGACACTAAAGATGTAATGAAGAAATGACTGCTGAAAATTCAGCTTTGAATAAAATTGTAATAATATAATAATAATATAATAATTACACAATATTTCACAATATTATTGTTTACAATATTATTACTGTTTTTGCAGCAGTTTTGATCAAATCTTGGTGAACATAAGAGACTTCTTTCAAAAATACTAAATCTTACTGACCCCAAGCATTTTAAGTAGTGTATTCACAAGTGTAGAGTATAATCAGTTTCTATTATTCTTATTATTAATTATTATGTTTAATTGCTGGTGATGGCAGAAGTATTTTTCCAAGCACTTATGGTATGTGTATAACTACCTCTACATATCTTACCGCATGCATATCCAGGGTGTCTACGCTGAGGTCAAAGGCCGTGAGGTTCATGCTCTCAAACACCTCTGATAGAGTCTGTCCTCGGCCTTGTTCTACATGGACGATTTCACCTGGATATTTCTTCATGGCTCTTTTAATGAAGCGCAGCAGGTGCTTCTGATTCATACAGGATGAGGCATGGATGTGTGTGTCCACCTGAAGGTCAAGATGTCAATAGTGAGAATTACAACAAACGTGAGCAGCAATGATTGGTCAAATAATCAGATTTTTCCTGTGACAACCACTGATAAATTTACTAATCTTCAGCAAAATATTTGTGTGGACGGCAGACCTTCCTGATGTTGTAGAAATCACGGTGAGGGACTTTCTTCTGTGCTGCCAACTCTTTCATCTCATTTAAGAGAATGTGCATCTGGAACTTGGAGCTGAGGTACTGCAGCCGGCGATAGCAGAAAGATTTCCTGTTTGAAAAATATACAATCACAAATCAGTATGCTAAACCTAAGGCAGATCAGACCAGTTCTGGCTATTTTTGGGGTCAGATTTAATCAGACTTTCCACCTCTTCATCTCTGTGACATTATTCAGATTACAAATTAATTACACGTCTTTATCTCAGTGAAGATGGGTTTATTTTTACATTTCATCCACAGGTTCAAACTGAGGTCAATGCATAATGATTTCAGTAAAGCAAAGGAGCCCACTCAGGGATCAGCTCACATTTACAGAATGAGCTGTTTCAATCAGTAATTTGATCATCTTTTCCAGAATCTGCTGCATCAGAATGGAAACAAACCTCACAGTGTTCAGTACAACTTACACTGGCCCGTTAATGATGAGCGCCATCATCATGTTCATATCAGCTATGTATTCCTGCAGGTCTGGGTATGGCAAGTCCAGCTCTGAGGAACTGATGGACATTATGAAAAAATATATTGAAAAAAGAAAGAAATATATGTGAAATAAAAAAAAAATACAACTACTACCACATTCTAGGGATTACTTCTACACTTTGAAGCAACTTTGATATTGGTAACGCTTACAATGCCAATGGGTAAACAGGAAGAAGTCTTACTTCTGTGTGTACACATGAACAACACCATCCACCATCTTGCAAGTGTAGCCCAACCCTGGGGGCATGTTGGCAGGGTCTAGTACCTCATAGGGGTGGGTTTCTGACACAGGTGGGTGGACTGTTGCATCTATGGAGAACATAATATGATATGACAGAGGCATATTCAGTTGTACTGTTTTCTGAATACTGATCACCAAAAAAAATTACATTTGTATGACAAAATTTGGGGTCTGTAAGATTTTTTTATGCTTTTGAAAGAAATCTCTTATCCTCACCAATCCTGCATTTATTTGACCAAAAATACAGTAAAACCAGTAATATTGTGAAATATTATTACAATTTGCAATAACGTTTTTCTATTAATTCAACAAATTAATTTGAAACATCTGACTTAAAAGAAGAACTCTTTCATTAATTGGACTTCGCTATTTTCCCATGAACACATCAGCTAGAGCTAGGGCTGATGTCAAGAGCTTCCATGAAATTTTTTTTTTTTTTTTTTTAATTCTGTTCCTCACTTGAATTATAAGGTCAACTTTTTGTTGTATTTTGTAATTGTGGAGTTAATGATGACAAAATGTTTTTTTTTGTGACTACTGCTTTAATGAGCAGAAGTGTTGTGGTTTAACTGATCATTTGTGGTTCATAAACAGATGCTGAATCTGCAAACAAAGCACCTGGTTTCAGTTCTTTGTTCAGTTAAATCAGTTCCATGAAATCATTCTGCTGTAAACCGTTCCATTCTCCTAAATGCAGAGCAATCCAGTGTGTCTCTATTGAGTTTAAACCCAATCTTAAACTTTTCCATTTACTGTACATTTTGGCTGTAAGATCCTGATTCTTGGATGTGAATCATCAATCCTCAGAATACATCCTTCAGAACGCTCTGGTTCAACCCACCTGCAGATACAGAGGACTCTGGCATCTCCTCGAAGGTGTTGAGGTCCAGAGGTCGGCCACCCAGCTCCTCCTGCAGGTAACATGCTGTGGTCCTGCAGAAGCTCTGCATGGACAGAGAGATGTACTTCTCTCTGATGAACAGAGCTTTGACCACACATTTAGCAGCATCCAGTAGGTCAGTGAATGGGACC
The DNA here is from genome assembly GCA_021397915.2 of Tor tambroides. NCBI lineage: Eukaryota > Metazoa > Chordata > Actinopteri > Cypriniformes > Cyprinidae > Tor > Tor tambroides. Next base: position 18,751 of record JAFVLL020042598.1, on the reverse strand, counting down.
TGGGATTGTGTGAGAGAAGACAACTCATTTAAACATTGTCTGTCTGTCTGTCCATCTATCTATCAGAGGTGGGGATTTGTCAGTGACCCCTTCTGCAGGACAATGATTCATTCACTCAAACAATTTGTTCAACAATAATGATTAATTCAGTTAGGAAACAAGTATGAGTGGGTGATTCATTCACTGAAACTATGTATTAAAATCACATGCTGTCTAATAGGTACCACATTTAGTTTGAATCTTACTTTGCAAATGTTACAAAAAAAAGCGTGCCAGTTGCAACGCTTCATTGCCAACTGCTGTCTTGTCGCATCATGGGATAGCAAAATGTCCATCGAATGTGGTAATTCAGGTACTTTTAGAACACTATGAATTCAAAAATACTACTCCTTTGGCGTACTGTTTTCTGCATACTATATACAGTAGTCAACATTTGAAGTGGATCAAAAACTTTCAACAAAGTTGTCCTAAAACAAAACCTAAAAAACTAAAAAATATACCCGTTCTTGTTTTAGGAAAACTTTGATGAACTTTTCTGATCCACTTCAAATGTTGACTACTGTAGTATGGAAGCAGCGTGTTTCATTCAGGGAGAAAACAAGTTTAAATCAATCACTGAATCTTTCACTCAGTTGATTAGTTTAAAAACACTGGTTCATTCAGAAATGAAACCTCATTTCTTAGAGACTGTCTCGTAAATCATTGAGATGCTCAGCAGTATGCTTTGACTTTAAAACTACTTTGGCAAAACAATAACAAAGTTACTCACAATATTGTGTCTGAAATGCAAGTTACTGAATATTTACTTCTTAATAATTGAACTCATTTTAAAATAATATCATGTTTGTAATTGTGTCATTGTTCTGAATATCACCTGCACAATTGCAGGTGTGATTGCCTAAATCTATCTACATCTTTCTAACCTTTCTCAGGAGACAGTTGTAGATCATAGTAGTCGTAGCAGAAGTCCATTTCTCCTCAGGATCCACAGTATTTTGGGTGAAATTTAAAAAAAAAAAAAGCTGTTCTAAATGTTTTATTTTATTTTACTACTAATATTCTGTATTTCCCTCTTTCAGCTCCTCTTTTTCTTGTGAAAACCACTCAGCTGTGTTGCTGTCAGCTCATGTTTCCCTCAGGAGTTTGTGTAATTGTGTGTGGATGTGTGAAACTTGGTTCTCCCTCAGGAGTTTATGTAATGTCTGTAGTGTCCACTTCAGTTCTGTCAACAACATCTTGTTTTGTGTAACAAACAAAACAGAAGAATGAAAAAAACAGCTGTTGCTACCCCACATTTCTCCTCTCCTGAGATTGTGACTCTCTGATACTCCCTCTCAGGGACGAGCTCTCTCTCGGGATAGAGTTCTTCGGGTGCCTGGCTTTGTTCTTTCATATACCTGAGAAAGAGTAAAGGTACAGCATGCTGATACTACTTCAAAAACACTGGGTCTCGCATGAATGATCTTAAAGATACTCACTCCAGATCTGTCGCACTGTCAGTTTTCATGAAGTCCTGTTTGGCTCGCAGTAGGATATCAGGCTCAAACCTCAGGAGAAACGGCATTTAATTAACTCACTGTGGGTCAAAGGTCACATGTGCATACAGAGCAGCGAATGTTGGACTAATATTGGCACGTGAAGTGATGAGTAAATGTTTCATTACACATTCCCAGCTGAAAAGACTAGTACAGTTGGACATCAGCATGTATGTTGGGTTTCATTTGCTGGACTATAACATGAGATGCTGATGTTCCCATAAGGCGTTCAAAAGTCTGTGGTCGGTTAAATTTTTACTGTTTTTGAAAGAAGTCTGTTATGCTCATAAAGACTGCATTTATTTGATCAAACATACAATACAATAATAGTATTGTGAAATATTATGTTATTTCAGCTAGAGATGACAGTTTATAAAGCTTGAAATATGGATATTTTCTTTACAAAAATGCATCAATTCACTTTAGAAGGCCTTTATTAACCCGTGTGGAGTACTTTTTATGATGGATGGATACACTTTTTTGGGATTCAAAATCTCAACAGCCATTCACTGCCATTATAAAGCTCAGAAGAGCCAAGATATTTTTTTAATATAACTCCGATTGAATGCTTTTGAAAGAAGAAAGTCACATACACCTAGGATGGCTTGAGGTTGAGTAAATCATGGTGTAATTTTCATTTTCGGGTGAGCTATGCCTTTAACTAGCAAGAGTATATCCGCTGGTTGACTAGCTTTACTAGCGTTAGCTTTACGTTGACATTAAAAGTTTGTTGGCCATCTGGCTTTAAGAACAGAGAATTTCAGGTTAAAGAAACTGTGGAATTTCAGGTTACAAACATGGATAAGGTTAAGGATTTCTTTCTGCATCTACACTGAGAAACGTCAGAAAGCTTTTGTATTGTAAGCACTACAGCTACTGTTAATGGTCGAGTTTCATGATGAATGATGGGATGTAGTACTTGATATCCTGGCTGATTTGCCGCTCCAGTCGGTGCCGCCTCTCCTCCAGCTGCTCAATAGGGCTCTCCTCAGGGAACTCATATGGAGCGCTCCGCATCTCACTTTCCGCCAGGCTGCGCGAGAACAGCTCCTAAACGCACACAATTAAGCACACATTTACATAACAGCAGAAACACACAAAAAACACATTCAAGAATCATGATTATTGTGATTGCTGTTTACCTCTGCAATCTCTTTGTATTTGCCATCCATGGATGTGCGCAGGTCAATGTGGCCGTGCTTGGTTACAGGGTTGCCAGGCAAAGAATACTGGGATGTGAGGAGGTGTCGGCCAACACGGAGATCTACTATAATGAGAGAGAGAGAGATCTTTATATTTCAACAGAGATGTCTTGATTGGGCTTTCTTTTCTTAAACATTTTGATTCTGCGGTAGTGAATATGAAGAAAATGGCAATACACTGTGATCCATTTTATTTAGCCTTGTTTTTCTGCTGTCCAGAGTAAGGCAGGGTCAGAAAGCTGCTGAAGATCCGCAACTGTTTGTCTCACAAAACAATGGAGCATTTAGGTGGGAGGACATTAGTTTCTATGTGACTGTGTTGGCCTCAGTCTTAGTATGCCCACTTAACTTCTGGGCAATTATAGACAAAATGCTTCTAGTGCCCACTCAAATTATTCTTAAGGGATTTCTACACTGCAAAAAGTCACTGCAATCAATATCCAAACGTCTTTAAAACAAGATCAATTTACTTGAAGCAAAATATAAGAAATTAAAAATTAGATATTACCATGCTTACATGTTAAAAATGTTTTTGAAAGTAGTTTCTTCTGTTCACCATGGCTGTATTTATTTGATTGAAATATAGTAAAAACAGTTATATTGTTAAATATTATGATGATTATGATTATTATGATATGAACAACTCTTTTTTTTATTAATTTATTTTAAAAAGTAAAAATTATATCATATTGGGAATACATTTTTAAGCATAAATAATTAAGATAAAAGATTTTAACTAAGGATCTATAGATATTTTCACAAGAAAACAAGACCAAAATACTGATTGAATTTTTTTAACGGTATAGTGTAAGCCAAAGTATGATTAAATAATATTTTACTTTCATATTCAAAGTCATTATCACAGATCAGAAATAGTTTAATATCATAATATTTTGCTTCACAAACAAATGCTTACAAACACTTTCACTTTACTGCGAGTGAAGATCGACCCTTCTGCTCGAGTTCCATAGTTCCCGTGAGTGATATCAATCTTCCTAAACTCTGATGCTTGATTAAATATTCATAAGCCTGATGAATAATTATGCAGTCATGTCTAGCCCCTGCACTGCAGAGAGCTGGACATGTCGTCCCACCGTGAAAGCACACGGGAAACGGACCGAGTATAGATGGATTCCCCTAGTTATAGCCATCAGCAGAATACAAGTTCCTGCAGATCTAAAAATGTGGCAAATGTCAAAAACAGTTTGCAATACCAATGCAGTTACAGTAGCAGTGCTTCAGATCAAGCTAGCCTGGGGGCTACAGTAGATCTGCAGTTGTTACAATACAGATAACAGCTTTTTTTCTGGACCTGTATTCATCCTGAGATCATGTGATGAACTCAGCAGTTGGTATACTGACATATTCATCACTGTTTTACTAAGAGCTGAAACTTCCCATTTTAAGCCTGAGAGAAATCCATCATCATGAAAAGCTATGCTTAACATGAGGTTTTTCTGCCTGTGGAAGCGCTTTTCACTGCAGCAGCATAATCACTTACTTGTGTAGTTTAAATCCCTTGCTGTACAATTCTCAATCTGTATAAATGTATGTGCTTGTTGGTCGTTGTTATTTTGGTGTTACAGTTTCACCATTAATCTGAATTATTCATATAGATGGAACCAAATTACTTCTTCAATGCTGGATTGTATAGACACTGTACTACTTTAAAAAAATAAAATAAAATCTTAGCCACCTTAAATAAAACATTGTTAAAATAAATTCAATCAAGAAGCAAAACATAAACGTGACTGAAAGGTGAAGTATTTTCAGAATTGCAATACATAATTAAAGCTTGATCTTTAAGATTATATTCCAGTTTTTTATTTTAGCATTAATGTAAGGATGTATGCCTAAAAACATGAAAAAAAAATGTAAACTAGGTTAACAGGTTAACATTTTTTTTTGCTTTTCAGGTTCACATCCATTCAAAAGTTTTTGTTAAGAAGAAAAAAACATTCAGCAATGACGCATTAAATTTATCAAAAAATAAATTAAGACAAACAAAAACAGTCAGCAGCACAACTGTTTTCAACAATTGATAATAATAATAAATGTTTCTTGAGCATCGAATCAGCATATTAGAATGATTTCTGAAGGATCATGTGACACTGAAGACTGCTGAACAGCTGTACTGTTTTTACTCTATATTTGATCTAATAAATCCAGCCTTGGTGAGCATAAAGAGACTTCTTTCAAAAACATTACTTTTTTTTTTTTTTTACCAACCCCAGACTTCTGAACAATAAGTAAACTGATATGGTTTTACTGTTAAATTAAATACGAATGTCAGAAAACTTGACATATGTTAAAAAATATCCAAATATGTACTCCAAACTAATTTTCATAAAATGCGCAGTGACATAATAAACATGGTTTAGCTTTGAGTAGATAAAACACATTGTTTGGATTCCTAGATACAACAGATTTTGAGGATACAATACTTTCTCAATAAACAAACTTGAGTCACTGTCATCCTCTAAGGGACTGACGTCTGTTGTTTTTCCAGTGCTTTACCATGATTCTTATTCATAACCTCAATAACAACGACTGTTATAACAACGCCATCTGACGTAACGCACACATTCTCCCCGCAGAAAGTAGGAATCGCCATCCGCCTCCTTAGACTCAAGTACTAATTACGAATCGCTGCCGTGTAATTATCCACAGCACTCAAACACAAAAACGAGAGTAGCAGATCTGAATAATTTAAAGTTTGGTATCAGTGGATGTGGCCCATAGCTGCCGGAATGGAGTCATGTTATACTAACCCTCATTCTACTGCAGTTTGCATAATGCTTTATAATGCCCTGCTGCTCATTGTTTTACTGTTCTGGCAAAGTTAATGTGCAACAAACTTATCAGTGAGTTTATTGAAGGTAATTAACGATAGGAGATGAACTCGTCGCTAAAAATCTGTTTGGCCTTTTCACAGGCCCAGATGGGTTGACTAATTATGACAATGACATTTCATTAGCACACAATACAGATAGACACAGCTTGAGATGCACGCACAACCTCACACACTCCTCACACTTCTCATTTACCTCCACATGATCACAGCCTACACATTTCTCACTTAACTGCAAGCTAAAGCATAAAGAAGAGTATAGCAAGAGATTTTGTCAGGATTTTTGATTTCAGCATGTGTGTATAGAACAGTGGAAAGCCAGAAGCGGAGACTGATATATCTACTGGCTTGTGTATAATCTTCTCATGTGTTATTTCGGGAGTTTTATGCTTGTTACATAACCACCATTCCCTTCATACACAGGATCAGCAAAGCAGAAAAACACTCAAAATCGGTCAGAGTAGCTAACATCTTCTGGGTACCGATGAGCTTCAAGCATGCAATTACAAAACACAGGTAATGGAGTTATTGATTCTGATGGTAAACATTCTAGAATGAGGGTCTATAAATGTCACATATTTATGAATGGGAGAGGTGAATAATCACTGTAGTGAGATAAGAAGAGCACTAGAATGACCAGTGCCCCATGTGACACAGGAGATGAGGTCAAAGTTCAGACTATTTGACAGGCCATAAGTTAGACACCATCCTGCTCAACAAGAAAGTTTCATTTGAAATTTGTGAAATGTTCGTGTTTTTGTGTATCCACTTTATATTTGATGAATTATTTTATTTTTAAATGCTATCTTTTTAAATGAATTACATTAATTCATTTTAATTACATTTAATTTCAATTCAATCTGCTTTCTATCAAATATCATGTATGTACATTACTATTCAAAAAGATTGTAAAGAAATGAATACTGTTATTCAGCAAGAATGCATTTAATTGATCAAAAAATGTAAAATGCATTTAAGATGTTACTAAAAGATCTCATAAATGCTGTTCTTTTGAACTTTCTATTCAACAAAGAATGCTGAAAAAAATGTATCAGGTTTCTACAGAAATATTAAGCAGCTCAACTGTTTTCAGCAGCAAATCAGCATATTAGAATGATTTCTGAAGGATCATGTGACACTAAAGACTAGAGTAATGATGCTAAAAATTCAGCTTTGCCATCACAGGAATAAATTATATTTTAAAATGTTTTAATACGCTTTTTTGTACTATATTGTACACTGTACTTATCTGTTAGTTGGGTGAGGGTTTGCGTATAATGTTTATGTATTGCAGTTTTTTTATTGTAATAATATTTCACAATATTACTCTTTTTACTGTATTTTTGATCAAATAAATGCAGCCTTGGTGAGCATAAGAGGCTTCTTTCAAAAACATTTTTAAAAATATTTTAAACAGTAGTATACATTTACAGTATTTAGTATTATCCGATTATGAAATATCTCATATGTTCCATAAATGCAGAAATAGGCTATACAAACATCATTGGGGAAACTGAGGGAAGTCTTGCATAACAATATCTAACGTGTGTTCTAAATTTATTTTAGCAGCTGGTTCTAATGCAAACAGTGACATACTTCATGAAATCCTGTGCAAAACCGAGCCATGCTGAGGATGACAGTTACCTCACTAACTCCAATCAGGGCCAGTCACTGTCGCTATGGCAACCTGATGTTGCATCCCTTTGTTAGCTCACTTAACACCTGACATGACCCTACAAGATAGGTGTAAATTAGCCTGGAACTGGCAGAGTCGATAAAAATATGAAACACATTCAAGGTTTATGTGAAATCACATTACTACAACTACAGCTTGCAGTATTCCATTTAGAGTAATAAACTCCTATCCACGTGTTTCCTGTTGGAAACTTGTTATGTTTTGGAGCATGGTAGCTGGTTTCTAACTGGTCGACCTAAACCAAGCTTGGTAGCTGGCTTGCGGATCGTCCAAGATGATCTACCAGAAACAAGCACACATCGACCAGCTTAAACTGGTCTTAAACACATCTCCACATCCCAGTAGGGTTTGGAGGCCTCATAACCTCTTTTCCTTTAAACAGACACAATCTCATACATCCAAGCAGCATCCTTCTCTACTACTCCTTCAACTGTCCACTTAATCGGTCATCTGTGAAACACAACGCTGACCACAACATCTTTAAAACAGGACAATACTGAGGACAATCAATACATCCACACACCATCTTTCAGCTACACACACACACACACACGTGTGCATGACTCCCAAGAGAAAAACATGAGCTGACAGCAACACAGCTGAGATCTTAGAGATGGAGAGAAACAGAATGAAAAGACAATGAAGGAAATAATATCTCACATGAAAGGATACATGCAAACTATTGCTGGAAATCTCCCAAAACAGGTCAGAAAAGGCAGACAGAATAAAAGAAGAGAGACAGAAAAACATGTAGCAAACACAAAGCTACACTTTCTAAACCAACACACATCTCCAGCAAAGCATGTCTGTCTGTCTGTCATTCATTCATTCATTCATTCACTCACACACATTGTCTTGTGATTCAGTCTGTCCCACATACATACAGTAAACACAGCTGATGGAGCCGAAGCATCCACTCTCCCCTCCCTCCTCTTCCTGGTTCCTGCCAGCTGTCTGGGCTAGCCACTGTCATCCCCCGCTCACTTAAATATCCCTGACACATGGCTGGATCGTACCACCTGGTCTTCAGAGGCAGGGGGAGCTCAACAGCATCACTGCTGTTTCTGTGACAGAGTGGGCTCGACAGCGTCTCTCTAACACCCCCCGTCCTTCACCTCCATGACGCGTCAGCATGACTGCAGTGCATGCGAAAACGCTGGAGGATGTTTTGAGAAAGGGACAGAGAAAGACAGACTCCCTTGGAAGCTGCAATAGAGGTCATTGCAGCTTTTTTGTCAACAGAAGTAGTATTGAAAGAGAACTAGTATTGAACGAGACTGATAAGACATCTGGCCCGTTTAAACAGTCATCGAGATAATGGGTTTATCATTATACTGGAGTTGTCACCAAACCAACACTGTCAACAGAATAGAGCTGAGGATTACTGTGGATAAGTGTGTAATCTGCTTTGCCGCTTAAACCCATAGAAACCCATATAGAGTGTAAATGATTCTGCTCTTGTATCCAGAGGTGTTTCTGATCATCTGAAGCTGTTTAATCAGAGGGAACAATAGCATCCCTGAATCCTGCTCTTCTTTTAGAGGAAAAAAGGCTTTGATGAAGACATCAGAGAGAGGAAAAAGAGACAAAGATTGCACTGATGAGGTTTTTGTGAGCCTCCGGAGACCAATTGCTTTTAATTTTTCCTGTGATTGAAGGCCTTTGTTTGGGGGAAATAACATAAATATAAAATTAAATATAAAAAAATGTCTTAATTATATTAATGTTAATGTCCGTATACACTAATAAAAATTTATATTTAATGTATTAAGAACCAAATATGCACTAAAAATGACACCAAATGCATTAAAGGGATAGTTCACCTAAAAAAAAAAAAGAAAATTCTGTCAACATTTACTCACCCTCCACTTGTCTCAAACATGTACGAGTTTGGAAATCAATGGCTGTCGGTAGCCATTGATTTCCATGCTATTTTTTTTTTCCATACTATGGAAGTCAACTGTTTGGTTGCAAACATTCTTTAAAATGTCTTCTTTTGTGTTCAACAGAGAAAGAAAGTCGTACAGGTTTGGAACAAATGGAGGGTGAATAAACGACAGAATTTTCATTTTTGGGTAGACAAATAATTGCAAAGTGTTATATATATATATATATATATATATACACATACATACATACATACACACACACACACACACACACACACTGAAGCCTATTTTTCCCATGAGTTTCAATAGCTGTGATTTATTTATTTGTTAAACAAAGCCTTTTTACTTAAATTGTACTGTAGATAAGCACTCTTCAAGAAAACAAGCAGAAGCAAGAAAATATGCATCTCACTGAGATCTTGAGATACAGCAAATAAATATTATATGGCGAGTATGAAGAATGCTGCTTGGAAAAATGTCTTGCTAGTTCCACCTAGTGGACAACAGCAAAACTGTCTGTTCTTTGGATTGTACGATCATAGAAAAACTCATTCTTTCAACTGACTTTCACAACAACTGTGCTTCATCCAATCCACAAACACTTAAGTACATATACACCTACACATATTAAGTGTCTAACTACCCTGTTGAAAAGCATAAGGGTCTTTAAGAAACCATAAACTTCCTACCTCATCGGTGAAGTCCCTGGGAATCTTGGGAAGTAAAGGGTTGGGTGGATTTGGAAAAAAAACAACTCTAAATAGTAGCAAAATGGTGGCTGAGGGGGAGGCAGTAAAAGGGTTCCTTTAAAGAATCCCTCCTCTTCCATACCACACTGAAGACAAAGGGAGGCACCACAGGGGTCAAAGTTCAAAGCATAGCAACATTTAATGTGTGGTATACAGAAAGCTGGAGGCCGAAACATGAACTATGACCAAGTTATACCACTAACATTCTACAAAGAGGAGCACAAATTGGTTGCACACTGACATGTGTGCCTTTAAGAATAGTTTAAAGGGGTCATATGATGCTTTTTTAAAGATCATTATTTTGTGTATTTGGTGTAACAGAATATGTTGACATGTTTTATTGTTCAAAAAACACATTATTTTTCAAATACTGTACATTATTGTAGGTCCTCTATGCCCCGCCTCTCTCAAACGCCTCGTTTTCTACAAAGTCCCTCCTTCTGACAAGTGCAGCCTGCTCTGATTGGCCAACTGGCACAGTGCATTGTGATTGGCCGAACACCACAAGCCGCGTCGGAAACGTAACGCCCCTTTCCATAATCGCTTCAGCTTTCAAAATTATAGTAAAGAAAGACAGTAAATAATGTCCTTAGTTTTACCATCAGTTCAAGCCCGAGAGGGGAACATCGCGTGACAGACACAGTGATGAAGCTCATATGTGTTTGCACACAAGCCCCGATTGTGTGACCGTTTCTCCCTCTCGCACACACACGACGCGCAAAATTCCGCATTTAAACAGTTAATAGCAAATACTTAAATTAATAACAAAACACACAGTCCTCCTGATTCAGAAGCGCCAGATTTTCATAGCAAAGTCAGAATTAGCCTACCTCCTCTCCTAGATTCAAGAAACGGTCGTCCATAAAATGCGTTGCTGTTCTGTTGAAAGTAATCTTAATGATTCCTAAATTCATCTACTCTCAGAAGGCCAAATAAAGTGCTTTTGCTTTCATCTAGAAACACACAGCATCTCCCTGACATGGCTTCATCAACATTACTGCGGTTACTGAAACCACGCCTTCTTTCTTTGCGTGAACATTTGGCCTGCATTATGCAAATATTTCCACATCTTGACATCAAGATGTGGGGGCATGTTTGAATGAACCGTTTTAGGGGGGCGTGGCAGAGTCTTAACTTTGATAAAGAATATCTCTTTGGTTTTGAGACTTTAGTCTTTGCAACTTCAGGGATCTTATCTATGCACAATCAGCTTGTAACACTCCAAAGAGAAAGGAAAACTTAATCGCATCATATGACCCCTTTATGTAGAGTCAATCAGGTCAGCCTTATCTTTTCCATCCTTAATGATCAGAGGGAAAAAAGTGAGATGGTTATGAAACATTTGAGCGACTGTAATGTAAAACAGACAGGGTCCCAAGTGACATAACAGGAAGAGCTCTGTGTGACCTCAAGTGACTCATGGCAAAACACTCATCAGGTAGCGGTTATAAATATAATCAAAACAAACAGCAATTTAATTGCACATTGACTGCTGGGGATTAAACAATGTTAGTCAAAGGTTATTCAAGGTATGTTATTAGAGGCCTCTAAAATATGAGGTAAATTCAAAGAAAGGTGTTTGCTTTATTTTTCAGTGACGCTGTAGTTCTATGAAACCTGTAAGAATAAAAAATAAAAAAAAAACCTATGGATGCATCAGAATATTGGTTAATATGATAATGAATAATTATGCCTAATACAATAATCACTAAATATTTATACTACATATCAATAAATATTTTGACTGATTACTTAAAAGTCCAAATATAGTGAAATATAACCTTCATGAATATATTAAAAAAGAATTATAATAAATAAACAAAATGTCTGTGAGCCATGGATTAAAAAAAATCGTACATCTTACAATTTTACATTTACAAAAAACACACATTTACCTTCCAATATGATATGACAATATATTGTGCACTACTGAAATACCAAATCGCACTGTAATATCAATCATATGGCTTACAAATACAAGTCAGGTAAGTTTAGGCTACAAGCAAAGCCAAACACAAAAGAAAAGAAACTGAACCAGACAGAGTCCATTAACATGTCAAGAATGAGCCACAGTAAAAGCACATGCAGGCTTTCAGTAATCAGACACTTGATTGCTGCCGAAATGCGAGAGGAATTTTAAATATTGCATGTCGTAGTGTCTGTAAAAAAAAACCTATTTAAAGGACTTTTCATTTAAAGCAAAGCGCTGGCTATACTTTATGGCTGCATGTGTGCAGGTGAGAGAGAGTAAGAGAACTGTTTGGTGACTATTACTGTGGTTGTGGGAAACTGCATAGATTCACTTTTTTTTTAATCTTTTTTTTTAAAGACAGCAGCAATATGCCACCTGCTAAGCCTCCGTGCTCATTTAATTACTCCATCTCTGTGGCGAAGATGCTTTTTGATAATATTTCCCGCCTCAGGCTCCTGAAATTATACTGGCACAGCAAGTCAAATGAGTCTGGTTTTGCACTCAACCAGAGATAAATGCACTTTCCATAACACTGTTTCAGGTTTTAAACACAACACCAGAGGCATAAAGATCTAATGAATACATGCAACGCCTAATACATGCAACTAATGAATACATGCAACTAAATGTGTTTGCGCTTCTAGCACTGGATAAAATCACAGTTTTTCTGTGAGAGAGAGAGAGGTGTGAAGTGGTTTTTGGATCGGACCTTATGTAAGCCTTACGCAATGCTGGCCTGACCACAGACAATGTGTTGAATGCATTTTATGGATGTGGTCTAGACCAGACACTGCCGTAACTGGTGCATGTATGATTTCCCTCGCCTGGCTTTCTGGCAATTGAATCAGGAACATTATCTGGATGAATTTATTCAGGAATTGAGGCATTGTGGTCTCAAACACAATCAGCTAAGTACTGGCAATTCTGCTCATCAGAGAAATATCAAATACAGACCCAGGAGGTATTATTCCATTTCAAAGAGAAAAACATTCATGTAAAGTATTAGTTTTCACTCTGCTGGGACCCACAAGAAAGAGAGATACAGAAAAAAAGAACACAGTCTTGAAAGGTTGCAATAGGTTCCCTCAAATCAACAGGTATAAAAGTTTCTACATTAGACAGAAGCTGGATTACGGAAACTCTCCTGAACAACTGGCACATAAAAATCAAATATGAGAAGGAACTTCCAAAAAATATGCTGAATATGAGAAACCTACATGTAAAAATGTACACATACTGACACATCCTGTTCTCAGTTTCCAATAAATTTCTCTCACACACATACTTTTATAAATCCATATTGTTTCTGAACAAACACACTTACCTCCACTGGCTGTGTACTGCAGGCTGCCTCTCTTCCTGAAAGGGGATGTGGGTTTGCCTGAAGGCAGCTTAGAAGACATTTTGGCTTGAGACTCACCAGAGACGGACAAAACACTGGTTGATTAAGGCACTGAGGATTCCTAACAGGGGGGCACACACTCGGTCCAGAGGATCTTTGATTGCAGTAAGGAGAATGTTCAGATGTGTGTGTGTTTGTGTGTGTTTGAAAGAGAGATCCCCGCTCTTCGGATGCTGCAGTGGGGGAACTGGCTCCTCCCAACACCTCCCAGTGCCCACTCACACGCTACCACACGCTGCCTGCATGCTGTCATTCAGCACCGTTTCCATGGAAACGGTGCCGAGCTAGGTGGAACGTGACAGGAGAGTACGGCGGGCATCTACATAATGCTGTGATGATGATGATGATGAAGGAATGCTCCTCATGTCACTTTCTCACAGCCCCCGGAGACAAGAGGAAACGTGACGAACCAGACGCTGGCTCAGGGCTCAAAGTTTAGTCAGCTGGAAGAGGAGCACCATGCATTGGGTGGGGGAGGTTACTGACTCTGTGATGGGGAACAGCCGGAGTCATGTCTGTGAAATGTAGCAAACCACATATGAGAGATGCACGACCAAAACAGAGTCAAGAAATGTTTAGGTTGAGCATCTAAATTACCAACACACAGGAAAAATATTTTAAAAAAAGAGGATCGTATGGATCATAACAGTTAGAATCTTTCTCATAATAACATGAAAGTTAGTTTAAACAGTTAAGCAAGGTTGGGAAAAATACAGAATCTGGAAATTTAATGAATTGCAGTTAAAAGGAATTTAACACAATCATACAACAGATTTTTTTCAAAAGATTTTGAACAAAACATAAAGCTATCAATTTTGGCTATTAATTACAGTATATCTATTTATTAGATACTGTAGAACATTTTTCTTTCTTTCTGTCATTCTTTCTTTTTCTTAATATATTAACTGGAAAATTATTTGCAAAAAACTGTTACATTTTATATAATGCCTATTATATCAATTATATTTTATATTTATAATAATATTTTATATTTTTATATTTATATTTTGAGCATCATATATGTACATTATATGTATGTGTTTTGAGCATACCTTATATATATATATATATATACTGATTATTATATTGATTATAAATATCATCTAATGTTACTGAAAATATGGCATATGTTGTGTGTACAACATATTCATGAGAAATTCATACTGAAAATGTATTATAAAAATGAGAAATAGAATTTGAACATTATAATTTAATTCTACCTAAATTCAAATTTGCTTCATAATTCTGCATCTGGACAGGTACTGCAATTCAAATTCAGCAAAAGGCATTCTCAATTCTCTCCTAAATGGAACACAACCCTGTAGTAAGGTGTTCATTTTTACATGCCTGTAATGAGAATGCCTGTGAAATGCTAGTGACAGCATACACTGACCCTCATCAGCAATGTACAGCGAGGGGTCTTTACATAACAAAAGAGTCTTTCTGTCTCTGTACTGACTGGACATGTCAGCACATTAAAAATGCAGCTCCAATGGGCCCTGGAAACATTAGCATTAGTTTACATACAGAGCTAAAAGCAAAAAAATGTATTTGATATTATCTTCCTACAAAGTTTTTTATGCCTTGACTTTACAGAAAATAGGGTTTTTGAAGGAAATCAATATATTAAGTAGAGATTGTTGTTGAGATTTCCTTCTTCATAAGCTAACATGTATAACAAGCAGAGTGGGTTTACACCTCTCTCGTGCAGACTCAGAGTGATGCATTCATGTTTGTTCAAGGATAACCTGTGTTTATAGCATCAATGGCGCAAGAAACCTACATCGGCAAGAATGAATTAAAAAAAGATAGCAATTAACAAAATACCAAAATGAACATAAAATCAACATATAAAAACATTTGCACAAAAAAAAAAAATGCAGTTTTTTTTTTTTTTTTTTACCAAACACCCATCTATTAGGACAAAGCATATTACTCATGTTTACTAGCACTGTGCCATGACCAATAGTGCATGATCTCACAAGAGACTGTAGGCGTACTGTACACGCTACACCTTTATATGAGTGCAAGAATGAGTCATTAATGATTCAAACAGTCCTTCCACTAGGAAAACCGCTCATGCTGTTTAAATTCTGTGTCAGGCCTGAATGCAGATCATGTCTCTACAAAAGCATGCATTTAGCTATTCCGTTTGAACCCGCAGGGACGAGATGCTCCTGCACCAGTCTCTGTCACATATTAATTGAAGTGCATGCATATCAGCATGAAAAATGGTGACAACTGTTTATGCATAATCAGGATTACAAGTAGCATACTGGATTGAGCAATTTATACAACCTGCAGGGAATTCATTCAAGTCACAAATGTATGTATGTAATGCAATTTTCAACTCAACTGCATTATATATATATATATATATATATATATATAGCATCAAAAAAAGAAAAGAAATCCGGTACAAGACTTCCTGTCTTCAGTGCCACTGATAACAGTTCCAGATGTGAGGCCCTTGGCTCGTCTCAGCCGTGTCCACTGGTCTACCAAGTTTGTGCTCCATCTTTCTCTACGAATCCCTCATCATTCACCAGTTCTTACCGGAAAAGCAGGAAATAGCCATCTAAAATAATCCCCCTCCACTGTCACCCACCCTGACCCACTAGGGCCTCGGCTAGTAATCCTGTCAGCAGTGTGGAAGCCATGCTGGCGTGTTAGAGGCAGGCCTGGACCGGAAACCTTAATGAGATTGGCTTCGATGAAGAGAAGCATATGATTAGCTTGCTATATTCCTCTTGGAAGCATTTAGGGATTTGGGTGCTCACAACCTGCTGCAAGCAGTAAGAAAAAATCTGTTTGCCCAAAGAGACGTGGGTTGAAATCTCGCTTTCACATACAAGTTGGTCTGTCCCATCATATGGAGAAGGAGCATGCGTTGCCGAGTGGGAGGGTCTGGATATGTTTCTGGTTTAGATCAGTGTAAACGGATCTATTTAAAATCAACTGAAAGCAGAGTTAACAATCGCTCCTCAGCGAATCATTATCTTCTGGTTGACATGTAGGCCAATTCATTTGATTTAGCGCTGGTTGAGACGGTTAGAACGCGATTTCGTGTTCCGCTGCTTCGTTGTATTCTACGTAAACATACGCTAGCCAGACGTACGTTTTTGATCGCTGCGCCGCTTTTACTTGTCAAGTTAGAAGTCTTTTAAAATATTTGACGTTTCCATACCTCACAAAATCCTAACACATATAATAAATGTCTGTGCTCTTCATAACTCTGTCATTTCATCTGAATATCCACATTTGTAAGATTTCGAAACAGTTTTGAAGTTAACTTATAATTTCTAAATGTGCAGGAATTTTCAGTACCTATAAGCAAATTGAGTGAAATCAATCAATTTGAATGCGTGTCTCTAATATGACGTATCTTCAATTAAAATATGTGCAATTAAATAGGCTATGTATTCATATTTTTTTACGTGTCACAAGGCATAAAGTAGGCTAAATGTAGCTTTTAGATGAATGTCTTCTACTGGTATTCTGATTTGTAAGTCATACAATTGTCATACATTTTGTGCATGACAGCTAAATTAACAAATGTTTCTACATTTCCCTTAATAATGCATTGGCTGATGTATCATCATCCTCCACATGCTAAATGTTCCATGTTAAATCTAAACATGTCATAGTTTTAAAATAAATACATATTGTTCATAAGCGTGGCATCTTCCCCAATTATATTGTTGTTTATCTTAAGAGATTTGCTTTAATGAACACGTTAGCAAGAGCAATTTGTACTTATTAATCCTTGGGACAAACATTAAGAGTATATTTTATTAAAACCACCATATCGGTTTATTTGAGATCAATGACATACACATAGAAATAAATAGGAAACAACTGCCTAATATTGGACGGATAGGCTATCAAAAGTTGCTGAGTGTGTGACTAGTAATACAGACAGTCATTTATGATTGCATAAGGTTATTTAATACAAGCTTTAAGTCAGGATTAAAATAAATCAGTTTTCACAGCTCAATGAGAATAAATCTTATTGATGAGTTATAGAGGACAGTTAATGCAGAGTCATTCTCTTAAACACAGTGTGTGGGGGAGATAAAGATCTGTTCAGTGGTGTTAAAGATGATGTTAGAGAAGAGAGTGGTGATTGGATGGCAACTTCAGTGCTGACTTCACCACTCCCATCTCCCGGAAACAAAAACACTGACCTGTAAGCTCTCCTCCTTTACCTCTAGTCCCCCAAGCTCTGGGTTACATAACACGTGAAACTGGTTTGTTTGTTTGTTTGTTTGTGTGTTTGTTTGTTTGTGTGTGTGTGTGTGTGTGTGTGTGTGTGTGTCAAATGGAGAATGCTGTACATGTGTCAACCCCTCAGACAAAAGAGTCCACCAAGGACAAGAGCAAAATCCTCCATCCTCTGACCTCTAAGAACTAAATCAAAATCAGAGTTCAACAGACTGAAAAACTGTTTCGAAAATTGCTGACTTTGTGGTGAACTAAAAATTCAGAAGAAGAATCAGATTTTATACATGCATATTACTGTAAAAGCTCAAGTTCATTTTTCTAAAACTTCAAACATTGTGAGGCATTTCTAGAAAAAACAAAAGCTTCACCATATCAGTCCAACAAGCTCCAGCTGATCACACATTATCGTCTGGTCAATGTCAAAAGCTAGTTCACTAGAAGCATTGGTCCTAATTTTTACAACCTTCATTTCTCTCCTTGATAGCCGAGCTAATAGGATTGGCTGGTTCACACAGCAAGATCAGCAAAGCCCTCCCCAATCCTAAGCTAAGACTTTTGAGGTGGACAAGGATGAATTAGAGGGGATAGAGGGACCAAAGGAGGAAGCAGGGCATTCTGCTTCAGTCTCTGTGCCTGTCTCTACCCATTCGTCCATCCCGAGGTAGGTCAGTCACACCTGGAAGAGGAATCAACACTTTTGCGACCCTCCTCTTGCCACGTGATCCAAAGGACAGGGCTACCTGTATCCATTTCATTCTCCGCAAAGCACAGGGGAAGCCGGCAAAATTTCTTTCCTTGAGAAACTTGACAGGGAAGCACCAGACGACGAGATGGGTAGTGGAGCGAGTGCAGAGGATAAGGAAATGGCCAAGAAGTCCAAAGAGCTGGAAAAACAGCTCCAGGAAGATGCTGATAAAGAAGCAAAAACTGTCAAACTTCTGCTGCTGGGTAAGAGTTGGTGTTCGTTTGATTCCTCTAGTACACTGGAGTTAAGAGATTCTGCATACAGAATCAGCTTCTGATGCAGAACCTTCAGATGCTTTATGTCAGGGATGGGCAACTTCGGTCCTGGAGGGCCACTGTCCTGCAGAGTTTAGCTCCAGCCCTAATCAAACACACCTGAACCAGCTAATCAAGGTCTTCAAGATCACTAGAAAGCTACAGGCAGGTGTGTTTGATTAGGGTTGGAGCTAAACTCTGCAGGACAGTGGCCCTCCAGGACCGAAGTTGC